>SJXQ01001015.1:547056-572043 GCA_006408695.1 Aepyceros melampus
GGGGGTCAGGCCTGCGTCGGATCCTCTGGGGAGGCCAGCTCTCCTGCCCCCTTAAGCCCCAGGAGTAGCCTGGTGCCCTGCTGGAGTCTTCCTTGCCTGCTCACCCATCACCTCCACCCTGCCAGCCCAGCTGGCCCACCTGCCCTGCAGTGAACACCTCGGGGCACTGGGGTCCGTGTCCTTGGTCCTCGTGAAAGGAGCTTCTGCCTTTGGAGCTTCTGCCACAGGCGCCAGGACCCAGGAGCACTGGGAGTCACCAGTGTCCCAGAGGAGCTCCTGCTGGGGTCTCGCGAGGTGGGTCTCAAGCAGAGCCCTAAGCTTCTCCACTGCCCCGCACCCCCGAGGCCCTTGGCTCCCGGAAGCGGGGAGCACAGCAAACCGAAGACGACAGCACAGGAAGGAGGTGGGGACGCTGACTGTTGCAGGATGGGCTTCGTGGATGGAGGTCGCTGGGCATGGCTGTGGCCCGACTGCAGTGTGGCCATCGGGCAGTGACCAAGGCAGTGGATTGCAGCAGAGCCAGCATTGGGTCCACGTGGCAGGGAGCAAGGCGTGGGCAGCCTGTGGGGGCCGTGGAGACGCTGCTGCGGTGGGCCGGGGTGCCTGCGCCTCCTCGTCCAGCTTGGCCTACAGACACAGCTGTCCAGGGTCCCTCCTTTTCCTGTAAAACTAGACGGAGCAGGCCTTTGGGGAGCAGCACCTGCATCTTCCTGGGGACGCTGCGAGGCTAGCTCTTGTCCAAGTGCACAGAACATCCCTTCTTTCATTGAGAACGTGAGGAGTAATTTTCTCTCTTTTCAGGGAAATTTGGGTTTCAGTTACAAACCTATCTTTCTGACAATTTTTTTTCTTGTTGTTTAGCTGCAATACTACAACTTGCTCTTTCATCGGACACCAGAAGCAGAATCCCGAGGCCCGCATGAGCAGCTGAACCACCCTGGCCGCACTTCCGGTTGCCGAGCGACCTGGGGCCTCAGAGGCCGCCCTCTCCAGCAACAGCAGGTCAGAGTGCATCAGGCTCTCTGCGGCCCGTGGGCTGAAGTCTCAGAGTTGCACACTGAGTCGCCTATAGAGCACAGACAGACACACACCCCTCTGCACACGTCAGTGTGCACGAACCTCTGCGGTGCTTAGCCGCTGTTATTCGACCCTCAGCGATGCTGTTACCTCAGTGTAGTCTTCGGGATTTCGCTTATTCTACTGTTTTGATGTCTATTTAAAGAGCACTGTCCTAAGTCTGAATTTATCATATCCTTTTTCTCCGAAGCTTTCTTCTTAGAGAAAAACAAAGACCATTTATTGAATGATGATAGGATGAAGTGCGTAATCATCGCAGTGAGTCTCAGGGCTGCTGTTGTAGTGTTTGGACTTGACTCCAGTGTCTTCACCAGCTCTTCCTTTTAGGGTGATAGCAGTCAAATATGGAAGACTGCTAGTTGGCAGAACTGATTTTAAGTGCTGAGTTAATGACCTGCATTTGGGCAGAGCCTTGGCTTCTCTGGTGGCTCAATGGTTAAAGCGTCTGTCTGCAATGTGGGAGACCTGGGTTCAATCCCTGGGTCAGGAAGATTCCCCTGGAGAAGGAAATGGCAACCCACTCCAGTATTCTTGCCTGGAGAATCCCATGGACGGAAGAAACTTGTGGGCTACAGTCCATGGGGTCGCAAAGAGTTGGACACAACTTCACTTTCACTTTGGCCCCACTGTCACCCTGCCATCGACAGGGTGGAGGGCATGCACGCCTGCCCCCTGTGGGGCACCGTGAGGGTTGTGGCCACGTGGGGATGGGGGGGCTGGAGCCTGACCTTGAGGGGCGGCCTGGGGTAGGGATGATGGACGGCAGGATCTCAGCCCCACAGTGCACCCCAGCTGCCCTGAGGTCAGCAAACAAAGCTCGGAAAGGCCCCTAGGAGACAGTGGCCGGAGACAGCCACTCACCTTGTAGGCTGAACGCTCTGGGGTTGGGTCCCATGTGAAATCCCAGGGAATGGAGGTTTTGGACACAGATACTCACGCCAGTTGATCACTTCTGAGCCTCACATAGAGGGAAGTGAACCAACTTTGGAGCCAGGCTTCTGGGTTCAAAGCCCAGTTTTGCCATGAGACACGTGGCCCTGGGCAGATGGCGTAACCTCTGTGCCTCAGTTTCCTCACGTGTAGTGGATAGAGCAGAGGGCCTGCTGCACGGGTCCCTCGTGTGGTGTGCTGGGTTCCTGCTGCTGGAACCAAGGGCCCTGCCAGTCGCCTCAAGAGCCGTGGCCTTGGCTGCTGGCTCTGCTCTGGGAGGCGTGTCTGCTGCAACGGCCGGGGTTGCTGGGTGAGGAGGACCCAGGGCCGCCTCCCCTGTCGCTCTGAGAAGGGATGAGGCCTCAAGCATATGCTGTCCCACTTCCCCACCTCTTCTAGATTCTCATGCAGGCGCAGCTCCAAGACGGAAAGTCACGGAAACCCTCTGGGTAAACTTGGAGCTCGTCTCTGGAGTGACTGGACCCTGGAGAGATGATGGGGTCTGCCCAGCGCTGATGGAGAAATCTGCCCGGTCTCCTTACCAAGGTTGCGGGGTCTGACCCAGTGCCTATTGGCCAAACATTGCTTTTCCTCCTGGAAGACCAAGTTTTAGTTTTTCTCACATGTTATATCTCCAAGTGACTTAGAAGTAAGTAGTACATAGAAATGAAAAATACTATTTATTGAATGAGAGGCATCATTTATTTGCTGAATAAATATTTTCTGTTGCTGTCAACATACAGGCATTGAAAGCTCTAACTGACCAGTCCTTCCCCAGGTGCATGCTGAGGCCTCAAACTGATGGGTCCTCTTGGCAGAACCATCCTGAGCAGTGGGTCTCGGGGCTTCTCCCTGGAATCCTGGTTCTGTGGCTGGAACAGAAACACGCTATGAAACACCAGGCAGCTGTTGTCAAGCAGAAAACCCTCTTCCTCCAGGAAACCCAGCTCCCGTGGTCACAGCTGTGTGCTAGTCCTCAGGCCAGGAAACTGGCCAACTTTGGAAACGACAGGCTCCATTCAGAATCCCTTTCTGTTGTGGCCACAGGCAGCCCTGGCTTTCCAAAGCCTCTCAGGGCCCTGTCCTTGTGGGGGGTGGCACCCCCAAATGGTGGGGCTTGGCTGGCACTGAAACTAGTCTCTGAGCTGCGTGTGGTTGGAAGTGCACCCCCCTGCTCAGTCATCCTCTCGATGAGGATGTGGTGTCTACTGACTGGAGAGCGTGGGTCCAAGTTCAGAGACTGGTTGGAATACAAGGCTGCGGAGTGACCCTGGCCAAGACGCTTGACCTCTCCCAGCTTCAGTTTCTTCATTTTTAAAAAGGGGCAAATAATATCATGGGGTTTCCCTCCTATCTCAGTTGGTAAAGAATCTGCCTGCAAAGCAGGAGACCCAGGTCAAGAAGATCCCCTGGAGAAGAAAATGGCAACCCACTCCAGTATTCTTGCCTGGAGAATCCCATGGACAGAGGAGCCTGGTGGGCTACAGTCCATGGGATTGAAAGAGTCGGACATGACTTAGCGACTAAAAACCAAATGACGTAAAGACCGGGGTTCCCAGATGGTGCTAGTGGTAAAAAGTCTGCCTGCTAAAGCAGGAGACACGAGTTCGATCCCTGGGTTGGTAAAATCCCCTGGAGTAGAAAATGGCAGCCCAGTCCAAGTATTCTTGCCTGCAGAATTCCACGGACAGAGTAGCCTGATGGGCTATGGTCCATGGTGCCACAAACAGCTGGACACGACTGAGCGTTCACGCATGCAATGTATCATGAAGCTGAGTGAGTGTTCCTAAGAGTCCTGGCTATCGCATGACTTGGGCCCTATGGTCATGATGGGCGTCGAGAAATGATGCCTAAAAGTCCCCCTCCTCGACCCCCAAGGGCGTGTGCCTCTCCAAGCCTGTGAGGAGTCTGCCTGCTAAAGCAGGAGACACGAGTTCGATCCCTGGGTTGGTAAAATCCCCTGGAGTAGAAAATGGCAGCCCAGTCCAAGTATTCTTGCCTGCAGAATTCCACGGACAGAGTAGCCTGATGGGCTATGGTCCATGGTGCCACAAACAGCTGGACACGACTGAGCGTTCACGCATGCAATGTATCATGAAGCTGAGTGAGTGTTCCTAAGAGTCCTGGCTATCGCATGACTTGGGCCCTATGGTCATGATGGGCGTCGAGAAATGATGCCTAAAAGTCCCCCTCCTCGACCCCCAAGGGCGTGTGCCTCTCCAAGCCTGTGAGGGCGCAGAGGGGAAGCCTGGCTGGCATTTGTGAGCATTTAAATCCGTACTGTTCAGACGGGGCTGTGCCCCTGGGAGCTGCTGATGTCATCAAGCCTTCTGAGCAACTTAATGTGTTTGGTGAGGTAACATTTAGATGTATTTACATTCTCTACTTAATTAAGGATGCTCATCAAACCCATTTGGGCAACTCGATATTAAAAGAAGAGCGAGTAATCTTTATGGGGAATCATCCTCCATAGAAAGATTAAGTCAAGATTGTGGAATGCTTGGGCGGGAAACATTAACAGACCGTCCGGCTCTTAGACGAGAGACTTGGGGGAAGAAATAAAAAGAAGGCCCTGGGTTGTCATTGTAGCCCTGCCTTGCTCTCAGGCTGTGCCAGCCAGGCCACCCGTGAGCTGTGAGCCCATTAGGAGAACAGCTGCCCTAAAAGAGGAGCAGGCCGCTGCTTCTATTTATTAAATCTAGGGAGAGGCTCCATCCATCACAGCAATAGGTTTTAAGTGTTTGCCGGGCCAGGGAGAGCCCCGTGAACGCTCTTTGAAGTGTCTTTACTGAAGGTAAACATCTGAGGGACATAAATAGCTTGCTCCCTGACGATGAGTAACCTTGTCGAGGGGTGGGCGCAGGGGCAGGCACACATCTGAAAAGGAAAGGCAATGAAGGGCCCTTGGGGCAGCAATTTGCACATTTTCTGCTCTTTGAGATGTTAACTAGATTTTTAAAAAATGAAATTCTTGCTTTTTGAGGTCCTGGAGCAGAGAAGCCTCCGGGTGGGCCATAGGGGCCCTGCAGGGTGAGTTGGATGAACTTCTGGACTAGATGCGAGTGACTGGGGGTGCCGCCCTGTCCAGGAGCTGGCCACGGGGCCTGCATGGGCCTCTTCTGCCTTCACAAGCCTTGTGCATCCTGGCAGTTTCTCCTAAACAGGACACACCCATTCTGAAAGTCAGCAGTGCTCTGTTCTTGTTGGGCTGCTCAGTTGTGTCTGACTCTTTGTGACCCCGTGGACTGCAGCACGCCAGACTTCCCTGTTTATCACCAACTCCCAGAGCTTGCTTAGACTCAAGTCCATTGCGTCGGTGATGCCATCCAACCATCTCATCCTCTGTCGTCCCCTTCTCCTCCTGCCTTCAATCTTTCTCAACATCAGGGTCTTTTCCAATGAGTCAGTTATTTGCATCAGGTGCACAAAGTATTGGAGCTTCAGCTTCAGCATCAGTCCTTCCAATGAATATTCAGGGTTGATTTGTTTTAGGATTGACTGGTTGGATCTCCTTGCCATCCAAGGGACTCTCAAGCGTCTTCTCCAACACAGCAGTGCTCTAGAGGACTCATTTTAAAAACTCACACCCTCCACACCATCTTAAAACCCAATAGTTCTGGATTTTTCAGTGCAGCGCTTTTAACCTCAAGGAGGTTGACTGATTATGTTACAATACTTTTCCACAATGGGTCACATGGTGTTGCCTGTTATTCAACACGATCTGTGACAAATTTGAGAGCTGGCTCTGCAAAGTGAGGTCTTCCAAAGTCGGTTAGTCAATTTTTTTTCGACACGTGTATTTTGTTGCTAAAACTAGAGGCCTGTCTTTGACTTTGACAACTTGCTGGCTGTTGGAGGCTGTCACAGGCTGACGGAGCCGGGGTCCCGAGTGCACCCCTGGATCTGCTGGTGGCGTCCCTGGGCTCCCCTGGGAGCAGGCAGTGTGAAGCTGGCGGGTGGTGCTGCCGTGTGAGCAGAGATGTCCAGCAGACGCTGGTTATCGGGGTGCAGAGAGCTGAGGGGGCAGAAACATGGTGCCGAGGCATCCGAGTGCCTGTGCTCGGGTCCTGGAAACGTGGGCAGATCCCTGCGACACTGTCCTTCAGTCCCCTCTCCCGGGCCCACAGTGGGTCCTGGCTTGGCTGCAGGCCCCGGTCTGCCTCCTCCATCCCCGGGCCTCCGAGGCTTGAGCTCGTGTGAGGACCTCAACCTGTTGTCCCCGAGCATGGCTGAGATCAGGCTGAGCATTCGGAGGCCAGCAGATCCAGGCTGCATGAGACCCCCCTCCTTGGGGAGAGCTCCCTCCTGAGCCAGCATGGCCAGAGTGTCCTCAGGGTGCTCAGGGCACGGAGGCCGGCTCCCATGGGCGCTCCGCCCATGGCCCCCACGCTGGCATCAGCCATGCAGCCCCCAGAGCATGGCGCCCCTGGGGGCACCCAGACACCCCCAGTGCATGTTTTCTAGACCCCGGGGTTCATGAGCCAGTGGATACCAGCCGTGGATGCTGGCAGCGTTTAGACAGAAACAGGAGGCAGGGGAGGAGGGTGAAGAGAAGGTGCCAGAGCGCTGCCTCTGCATTGTTTTGCACAGTGAGTGTCACCTGCAGGGACCAGGCTGGACCTTGGCCATCCCTGGACCCGACCATTAAATGTCCCCCAGGCACTTTGTCACAGGGTGTCTCTGTGGGCCCCTGCTTAGCCTGGTCCCCTTCCTGTGGGGACTCTGAGGTCCTTGCTGGCCGTGCATGACCCTCCTGTCCCAGAGGAGACCCTCAGCTAGTATGATGATGAGGAGCAAGACGTGGGTCAAGTGGACGTGAGCCGGGAGGGAGCACTGACCTCACTGCGCACTCGGCTGGATGGGCCCGTGCCCGCCTGCCCCCTGGACTGCTAAAGGTCTGAGACGTCCAGGTTGCCTGGGCCTGGCTGAGCCCCCATCCCCTTGGAAGATGAGGGGCACAGCTGAGGGTCCCTAGGTTCATGCAGCTGGGAGTCCCGGGCTGCCATCCAGCAGCTCCATCCACTCCCTGGGCTCGGAGTCCAGCAAGGCCTGCGCAGGGCCCGAGCCTCCCTTGCTCGGCCAGCACCCCGATGGGAGTGTGGTGTGGGAGGCTCAGCCCGCTCCTCATTGACCACCCCCAGAAGAGCTGCGTGTAAATCGAATTTAAACAAATCATACTTTGCATCTCATGTTTTCTCAGGGAACTTACTTTTTTCTCCCTTGAAAGAAATTAGAGATAATACTGTTTTAAAGAATAGAAACTTCTTGCCGTGTAAATTGTTATTCTTGTGTTTATCTGTTTTCTCACTCAGGTTTTCTGTGTCGTGCTTTCTTTCTCTGTTGTAACCCCAGGTGCCTGTGCCAGAAGGTTAGCAGTAATTAGCTCACGTTCCCGCTCTCTACGTGCTCGTTGTAAACATTTCCCTTGAGAGGTGTGGCATCTTCAGACAAGTGATCGGCCTCCCTCCTGGCCTCCTCTTCCTTCCTTCTTCACTCTTTGGTTTTTTAATCCTATCCTGACCTGAATCCGCTAAACATCCAGCCTGGAGGCGTTCCGCAGAGAACTGAAACTAATACGGTTGAATCAACGCCTGACTTGAGCCCCTAGCCGGCCTCCTGGTTTCCGGCGCTCGTGGGTGTCCCTGCCACGGAGCAGAGGGCCTGCTTCACCCACAGCCTGCGTCCTTTCACGCACGCTTGCTGAACCTCCCGTGTGTCCGGCGGTGCTCTTGGCCTTGAAAACAGGAGAAAATATAAGACACCACCACTCTCAAGGAGTGGATGGTCTAAAGGAGAGGGAGGGGCGGACACTGGGGGAGAAGAATGGCCCGCTCCGCACTAAGGTGGCTGGTGTGTGCAGAGCGTGGCTGAGCCCCGGGCTGGGCTCGCCAGAGTCCCGGGTCCAGAGATCTGCCTGAGTCTTGCGTGGCTACCAGCTGGCCCGTTTCTCAGGATTAGAAGCAGCTGGGGAGGTGGAGGCAGCTTCGCGGAGATGCGGTGAGGTGCCTGGGCCCTCACGTGGGTCAGGGTGGAGGGAGGGCGGTGGGGAGGGGCTGTGCAAGCCGGCAGGTCAGGTTTGGGATGCAGGCTTGTGTCCCAGCCGGTCCACGTCCTCCCAAGTCTCTGAGGCTCCAAATCCCTTTTTGGTCCTAAAATCTCAGCCTCCCCAGGCACTGAGGCAGGGCGTGTCTGCGCTGGCTGTTGCTGGGATGAGCCCTCAGTGGTGTTCACCCAGGGGGCAGTGATGGGATGGGCTCACCCATCCTCATCCTTGCGAGTTTTCACCCAGGGGGTAGCGACGGGACGGGCTTACCCAGGGGTAGCCGGGACGGTGAGAGGGTAACAGGCAGGAAGGCCAGGGGCCTCCAAACGGAGGAAACAGCCTGCAAGTGTCAGACATTTTATCTCTTAAGCGGCAGGAAGAAACTAACAATATTTTTCCTTCTCTATACAAACTTAAAAGGTTTCTCTTAAAATTCTGTGTTTCCATAGTGACATCTGATTATCACCTGAAGTTAACCAATGCCTTTTTCTTATGGAAATGTTTGTCTTAAGCTATGCTAACGTACTATGCATCCACCCCAAACTCTTGTCTTCAAGTTGGTTCTGCCTTTTGGGCTCAGAACCTACTTGATAAACCAGTATGTTATACTCCTATATTGTTCCTCTAATCTATGTAAATGAAACTCTTTGTATGGTGAACTGCCCTTCTTCAAGATTCAAGTTAATCATTTTATGGCCCAAAACAAACCCTTTGGAGCCAAGGTTATCCCAAAATACATCTTATGGGTGAGGGGCCTGGTGCCATTCTAAGTTAACAGGCTGCTGGTGACTATATAACATCCAGCTGAAGACTAGCAAGGGGGTACTCTTTCTACCCCCTTCTGATGCCTATGTCAGAAGCTTTCTCTATCTCCTTTATACTTTAATAAAACTTGCTATATAAAAGCTCTGAGCGATCAAGCCTCGTCTCTGGCCCCGGATTGAATTCTTCTCCTCCGGAGGCCAAGAATCCCGGCGTCGTAATTCAGCAACAACCTTTCAACGGGCTCACCCATCCCCATCCTCGCGAGCGTGTCTCTGGACAGTGCGGTGGGGGTGGAGCTAAGCTTCAAATTCCATCCCGTCTGCCACTGCTCTTCTGAGGTTGCTGTGTTCTGGGCCTGGGGAAACTGATTTTATCTAGTGGCTGAATTTACATATTTCCCAGCAGACTCTCCAGGAAAGAATAAGATCCTGGGGGGTATTTGATGGCATGATGGCGGTTCTTGTTCTCGTGTGTAAGGCGATAGCCCTGGCACTGTCTCAGGTGTGCGGCTGGGGCATTTCCACGCACGCGAATCTTTGGCAAATCCCTCTATTGATAGAACTCTGAAATGATTCTCTGGGTAAAGCATTTCTGTGCACGTGAGGGACTAAGCTTGTTAGTGGGCAAAACGAGGTGGGTCTAAGCTCCCTGAGGTCTGAGGACTCTGACGGGTGGCTTGCCCTCCCCGGCTCCTTCATTGGCTCGTGCAGCGGGTTCGCCCGCGTGGAGCTCAGGGCCAGCGACACTGCACCTCGACCTGATGGAGCCTCACCTACCACCTGTGTCCCCTCTGCGAGGGGAGTCGCCACCGTCCAGAGCTCAGGGCACCCACCAGCCTTCCACTACCCCACACGGGGCTGGTGTAAACAGGGAAACCACCAAGAAAAAGCATGAACATCGGAGAAGCGTGGCCCTGGATGGACCCTGACAGGTCATGTGTTTCCAGGCTGAGAGCTAGAGGCTGGTGCCGACTGCGTGCCATCGGTGGGATGGGCCCTTGGCACGTCTGGTGCATCTGTGAAGTCCCACGAGGCCCTGGGCATTGACTTGAGGAGACAACATGCTTCAGGGGGTGGGTGAATCTGCAAGACCAGAATCCACGAATCACGAGGATGGATGACATCTGATTCTGTTCAGGAAGCTCCTGACAAGAGAAGTCAAATATTCCCATATTCAAGGGGAAACTGAAGCAGGTGTCTAGACAGAGTCAGAGCAAGGATGAACACAAGGCCACCGAGGGCGTTCGCCTGAGGGTACTCACGTCAGCAGTTTTGTAATAGCGAGGGTTTCCAGCTCCCGCACCTTCGTGATGTAGCCAATAACTCTGTGTCAGCTGCCATGGGCCGGGGGAGCGGGGCGGGAGGAGGCACAGAAGCAGAAATGCTTGTTTGTTTTGGACCTTCCCCGAGTTTAGTGATGTTCTTTTTTGTTGCTTTGGCTCATTAAACACACGACCCTTCCTCAATTCTGCATTTCCTCAACTCTGAATGTTCGGTATGATTGTCAGCTGTTACTTTGCAGATGGGAACAGGATTTTGCAGATGGGAACAGGAAAGAAAATACGGAGCTTGCAGGTCTGTGGCTGCTACTGATGGCGTGTATTTGTTTAGACGTGAGTTCCAGAGGCAGGTGTGGACCGCAGTGGGCTTGCTTTTAGCTGACTTATGTCCCTGTTAATGACACAGTGGATTTTCCTGTTAGTTTGTTATTATTTTTTATTACTGACATTAGCATTAATCTCCCAGAAAATGGATATGAAATAGGAAAAGCATCCTGGCCTCCCTGGTGGGAACTTCTGCAGGGTCTGCGTCTGCGGCTTGAATGGAAGCGTTTCCTCTCGGCCGGCATTCAATCAGGGCTTGTCTCTCGTGTCCCTGGGCCGTGGCATAACTCTAATATTGACCTTAACCGAAGTCCTTTGTTTTCTACCCTAACAGCCCGAAGCATTAAAAATGCGTGTTTACTTAATTTGTCCTGGCATGCAGTGTAATTACAAGCAGTTTGTTTTCTCTGTTGTAAAATATGGTCTGGAGAAGGAATAAAGTAATGTGGAAAATTAACATTGTGATGTACTGTATCGCGGAGCAACACTAAAAATGCCTGCCAGTGCTCGTGCTGGAGGTGCTATTTGTGTTGTGTGCAAGAGCGATAAAGAATTAAATGCCTCTTTCTCACTATATTTGCATGGTTTTCAACTGCAGTAAAATTAATCTGATCTGCCTCTGAGAATAAACACCACCATGACAGCAAAACCAAAGAACCCCCAGAGCTGGCGGAGTGCTCGTAGCTTTGAGTTCTCCCTCGGCGTTTGCTCCACGGGTGAATTTCAGGGACATCATCCTTGGCTGAGTCCCAAAGGTGACGGACACACCATGGGTGTCCCCGGGGCTCCGCAGGTGTGTCTCTTGGGCCCAGGTGGAGGGGGCCCCCGGACAGAGGGTGGCACTGCCAGCGCCCCGGCCTCCACCCCCGCCCCGGAGGCCTGGGCGCTCGGGGCGTCTTCTGCGCCTCTGTCTCAGTCCTGTGCGGACGGTTCCCGGTCCCCTCTGTGAAGGACACCGTATAAATAATAAATTGTACTGTATCATCTATCAAGCTTCAGGTGCTCACAGAAAGAAACACAGTAAGCCTCTGACAATAAAGGTAACAAATTCCTCACTTCGCCCAGGGGCAAGTTAGGACAGCGTCTGTCTGGGCACGCTTCCCCCAGCGGCTTCCCCCCCGGCTCTGCTGGATGTTTTTAGACAAGCCACTGGCACAGAGCCCCCGGGACCACTTCTGAGCTTCTGTCCGCTCTCTGCTGGGTGACTTGCCCGAAACCTGCCTCACTGGTCGCATGGGACTGCAAGATTGCTGTTGCTGTTCAGTCGCTCAGTCGGGTCCTGCTCTTTGAGACCCAGGGACTGCAGCACACAAGGCTTCCTGTCCTTCATCGTCTCCCAGAGCTTGCCCGAACTCATGTCCGCTGAGTCAGTGATGCGATCCAACCATCTCATCGTCTGTCATCCCCTTCTCCTGCCTTCAGTCTTTCCCAGCATCAGGGTCTGTTCCAAAGAGTCGGCTCTTCTCATCAGATGGCCAATGTATTGAAGCTTTGGCTTCAGCATCAGTCCTTTCGATGACTGTTCAGGGTTTATTTCCTTCAGGATGGACTGGTTTGCTCTCCCTGCCGTCCGAGGGACTCTGGGCTTGCTGAAACATGCCCCCTTGGGGACACTTGAGGCTTTGTGGGGACACCTTTGTGCTTGTCTTTGTGGTGAAGCCACAGTGCCAGGGCTCTGAAGGGTCTCAAAAGTGTGGGTGGTTCTGTGCAGAGGGTCCCCAGGCGGGAGACCCAGGACCCTGAAGGGGCCTTCTGTGCTTTGGGAGGGGTGCCTCAGAGCCCAGGCTGTGGACAGAACCTGGACTACCCAGCGGACCCCCTCCTTGCCCCGAGGCCTGGCCTGCAGCTCCCCTGAGAGGCTGGGTGATGACAAGGGTCAGGGCTCTAACAGCAGTCAAGGAGCGAGAATGCTCCTGGCCTTGCCAGCCAGTGGTGGGAAAGTCGTTAGACAAGGTCGGGCTCCGCAAACATCGCGGGACTAACTCCCCCTGTAATTCATGACCTTTGGGGATGGAATCAATAGTGTTAGAAAAAGCACGTCCACCAGACGGCCCTTCCTGGCGAGCAGGAGCGTCTTGTCTTGGCGATGTTTGTGTTCTGTCTGCTCAGAGCAGTGACCTCCCCCGCTGCCCCGGGCCGTGCGGGCAGCTCTGTCTCCTCTCAGCTCCCCCCTGTCCACTTCCTCCGAGAGGGATGTGTGGGGGCCGCCTGAGAGCCAGCTGCCACCCCCAGGGGCCCAGGATGGGGCCACCCAGACTCCCCTGCCAGGTTGCAAAAGAGGCTTCAGAGAGGAGAGTCAGAGAGAAGGGGAGGTAGGGGGAGACGGTGGGCAGCCCGCTGCGTCTTTTCCGCCCAGGACCTTCCTGGAGACCTGGGAGAAAGCACTGGGCTGGCTTCTCCCCAGCCTCACCCCTCTCGAGCATGGACTGCACTCCGTTTTGGCATCACTGCCGGTGTGTCTGTTGAGCTGCATGACCGTCCCCCTGCTGCAGCGGTACGTGGCAGGATCCCCGGTTTGGGGAGGCACACACCTCCTGGGACTCTGGACACACGCAGCTAACAGGTGACAGTGGCCCGGAAATTGTGGGGTTGGAGTGGAGCCTGTGTCAGGATGGGGTGCTTGGCATTGGCCGTGGGGACTTTGCTGAGCAGTCTCTCCGTGGGGCTCAGGGCCCTCTGTCCGCCCCCGCCTCCCCCAGGCTGCGCGCTGGGCCTGCCTTCAGACACCGACCTTCCAGGTCCGGCTCTTGGCTCTGGCTTGTTCTGCATTTGGTGCTGGGCGTGGGTCCTGCCCGCTGGTGCCGCGGCTCTGCTTAGCACAGCTCTGTCTGTGCTTGGCGGGGCTGCTGACACTGGTGGCAGGGGGCAGCTGGAAAGAGAAAGGGGGGACCCTCCTCACACCAGAGGCCTTGGTGAAGCTGGCAGCCCCACTGCTGCTGGAAGGCCACGGTGTAGACGCGTCCAGGGCCCCTGGAGGCAGGTGTCCTGGACGGTCGCTAGGGAGACGTGGGGCCATGAGGAGAGAGCGCAGGGTCAGCACCCCGACGCCCGTCTGGAACCCCAGCTCCCCATGAGCACGGCCCCCCAGCGCCGGATCCTGGCTCAGAGGTCAGGACAGACCTGCCTCCTGACCTCGGGCATGCGCGCATGTGGAAAAGCTCGTTGGGCCTACGGGCTTCGCGTTGTGGATTCACTGGGCCCCTGACGCACTCATGCCCACAGGCCCGGGGCGTCCCCTGGGGCAGGGAGACGGGTCTGTTCAGCCAGGGCTGTCCTGTGTCCGTGAGAAGGTTGAGGGCCCCTGGGTTTCCTGCCCCTCGTCCCTGCCCGGCCTGGGCTTCCTGGGGGCCTTGGACGTGCCCTCCCTGCAGCCTTCCCGCTGACCCGCGGTGCGCCTGGGGCCGGCTCCTGACCTCCCACTCTGCCTCCTTCGGCCCCTGTCACTTTCTCGCTGCTGGGATGACTTGCCTGCTGCTCTGGTCTGTCTGTGAGAACATTCTCGACATTGTGCTTGTGCAGTTTCCAGGTGCCCAGAGCCTGTCGGCTGAGTGAACAGGTCCTCAGACTTTCCAGGGCAAGGGGTTGCGGTGTAGTTACCTTCACATAACTGATGCACTACAAAAATATCCCAGTGTAAGTGTGAAAGTGCTTCCTTCTTTTCACTTTTCCACAGAACTTCCAGTGGTGCACCATCAGGCTTGTAAAGGTCAGGCAGCGCTGGCGGGAGAAGCCGGGGCCGGAACCTGCCCAGGCTGGAGCCACAGCCTATAAAATACTGAGAGGACTTTAGCTCAGCCATAACGTGAAAACACCTGTAGTCGAGGGAGGGACCACTGGTTACATCACACCTTACACTCATATAAATGTTTCAGGCTTCTCCCTTCTGCCACATATGGTGTTAGAGGCTGGAAGACTGGCAGCCTCGTTTTAATGTCCTCAGAGGACAGTGAGGGACGGGCTCCGTGCAGGCTGTTTTCCTTTACTGGACAGACTTGCAGGCGTTTTAATCCGAAAATGTCTGTTTGCTCCTGTTGCTTGTTCTCTTCTCACTGTGCCCGTGGAGACGCAGCTGTGATGCCCATCCTCAGGGCCCCTAGCCTTCGGGTCCAGCTTCTGGCCGGGGCTTTGAGGGGGCTAGGGTTGCCATCAGCTTTCTTCTGGGTGGAGTCTGAGTCATTTGAAAACGATGTTCCTGAGCATGAATCCGAGGGTCACTGACCCCCCTCAGGCAGGTGTCACAGCGTGGAGCCACGGTCAGGACTCCCCCGCTGCCCCCCTTGAGGTCAGCCTTGCGGGAGGTCACAAGTGGTCAGGCTTGCTGGAAACACGCTTGCAAGGGCCCGAGGGTGTGGGGGCCTCAGGGACGGCCTCTGTCCCCTCCTGCCGTCTGTCTGTCCCGCCTTCTTCACGTCGTCAGCACCACACGTTTTGCCCCCTGGCCCCGTTTTGGAAGGGACGTTTTACCCCTTCTCGGTTTAAAAAGGCATCTCTTCTCTCCATTGCTTCCCAATGGGCCACTGTGTGCTTTTGGGCCGTGCTTCCCGGCCTCCCCTTGTTAAACCGAGACTGCAGCTGGCGTTTGCCGTCTGTGGAGTGAGTGTGAGGGCCGCAGACTGATGGGTCTTGCCTGTGACAGTCATGAGTGAGATGCTATAATCTGACTTTCCATCGCCCTTGTTTCTTCTGTGTTTATTCCTTAGATATTTTCCCCTAAGGAAGTGCTGCTCCTTCCCCCTGTTAATGTCTTCTAACTTGTGGGATCCCGTAGTGGGGTTAGGATGCTTCAGGCTGGTCCTAGTATGTATCAACATGGTTCTTGTATAAAGCATGGCTGGAAATGTCTGTTTGAATTAAATCTTGTTACTGGGATTCATCCAGGAAATATTCATACGTCTGGTGTAATTTTATTTTCTATTTAAGTTCATAACATTTTTCTCAGGCGCTTCTTTGTGCCTTCGATACTGAATAATGAAGTGTCCACTTAAAATATGATTATTTTAAGATTTTTGTCCACTTAGAACACTATCTTGTGATTCAAAAGCCAAGTATTGATGTAAATGACGTTAGTTGAGGGGACTACAGAGGATGAGATGGTTGGATGGCATCACTGACTCGATGGACATGAGTTTGAGTGAACTCCGGGAGTTGGTGATGGACGGGGAGGCCTGGCATACCTTGACCGTGGGGTCACAAAGAGTTGGACACAACTGAGCGACTGAACTGAACTGATGTAAATTCTTTGAGATAATCGTATAGAGTGTCATTATAAGTTCATATATTTAAATAGGGACATGGTAAAATGATTGGCTGGCATCACTGATGCAGTGGACATAAGTTGGAGCAAAGCTCTGGAGACAGTGAAGGACAGGGAAGCCTGGCGTGCTGCAGTCCATAGGGTCACAGAGAGTCAGATTCGACTTAGTGACTGAACAAAAGCAAAGAAAACACATAGGACATAGGAAGCTAAAAAGTCATCAATGGAATTGTCTAATTTAGAAATGACGGGGAAAGTAGACACTCTTGGGGAAAACATCTTTACAGGCACCATATATCCTTACCCTTCCGTCTTTCTAAAGAAATGACACATGGATATTAAAGAATATTTTTGCAAGATTGGGTGAGTTGGATGTGTTCTTGTGCACATAAGTGTTTTACTGCCCTTTAGCAGCTGGTCTTAGCCAGAAAGCGAGATATTTCCTGCTAAGCTTTAAATCAGCTGTTTTATAGAGCACAGAGAATTTTTTATTATAACATAATTCTGTACATAAAATATCACATTAGAAGAAGAAGATAAAGTTTTGTACTTTCATTCTCCATTTATTTGACTGAAAACAATTGCAAGGGAATCTAGCCAATCAGAGTCCTTGTCGTGAAGCCAAGAGGATTCGAAGCTCAGGTGGGAGGATGGAGGGGGGTCTCCGGGGCCCAGATCCCGCGTCTTCATGGGTGGGGGCTTCAGCAAGTGCACAGAAAGGTCGCTTTAACCGTGGGAGACATGGAGGAGGGCTGACGGCGGTGAGAGGTCAGAGCACAGCCACACGTTGGGGGGCCTGCTGCTGGGGCTCCCCATATGCAGACGGGGACAGCTGCCCAGCCCAGCTTAGAGGCTCCTGCTGGCTTCCATGGACTGGCGCTGCAGGGCCTTCTTCTCTGGATCCTCCCACCCAGGGGTCTTCTGCTGTTCCCCCGACAGGTGAGGTCTCAGGAGCGCCAGCCCACAAACCTAGTCCCACCTCTCAGAGCCGTGTTTCCACCCGACAGAGGTAGGAAGGGTTTAATTTTTTGAGTATCCCAAGATGCCCTGTAGAGAGTCAGCCTCCACTCTCTTACATTCCGAGTGTATCGCACACAGGCTGTAATGGTACATTTTGCTGGAAATCATGGGGGAGAAACATCAAGGTCCATCTTTTTTGAAAAAGAATTCTGCCTTCACGTATACTCGGTCTCCTCCGTGATTTTAGCTCATCTGATGCTCTTGTCAGACAGCCTCAAATGTCTCCATGCCTTTGAAACTCTGGCTGTCAGGATAATTAAAACTTCCCATCCTATTTTTCTGCAGCTAGCTTGATGAATAGCAAACAAAGTTTCTAGAGGCACCGTCCCTCAGGTTCACCAGCAGTTATCTCTGCCTATTCGACCTCATGGAACTACTACTAATGTTTTCCACTCTTTGTTAGGCGAGCGGGCAATTACATTTTATGCAAGAAAAGTTCAGCTGAAGAGTTAAGTTGATACTTCAGAGGATGTGACCAGAGAATGTGAGGACCACGGACAGCTCCGTGGCCAGAAAAAGTCTGCAGGCCTGGAAGGCAGGGCCAACCCTGTAACGGGGATGGGGAGAGTACCTGGATCCAGCTGTTACCCTGGCAACCGCTGCTGCTACCCCATGAGCATCTTCACAAGGGAAAGGACTTAGCATCTCTGTTCAACTGATGGGAACAACACAATGAGCCTTCCAAAGCTGTGAGCTGTCCAAAGATGGAGAGTTTCTGATGGGGGTGCTGGAACAGGTTTCTTCTAAGTTGTCTTGTTTTTAGGTGTCATGCTAGCATGGCTATACCACCCTGTCTAGGAACAGAGAAAAAATGCACGTCTGTTTCTCAGAATGGCCTGCTTCTGTTCCTAGTCGACATTTTATGTTGTCTGACACCTTCTGTAGCTCTTGAGTGCCTACTGTCATTAAACAAGCAAACACGCCCTTCCCACATGGTCAGGGGCGGGGTTTAGTCAGCATGCCAGGAGCTCCCAAGTCCCTGCACAGGCTGCTTCCCTCGTGGGTCTGCCCACATGCAACCCATGCTTCTCTCCTGACCCCTGTCACGTGCACTGCCTTGCCTAGTAGACCTGGTTTCCTGGGCAAACTTATTTTCCTTTTTCTGCCCCTGTATCTAGCACAAGGCTGGGCCTTTTGCAGATGTTCATTATGTGCTGTGAAAAGACTGATTGTACGTTGAAATCTATAGGTACAATGTTCCAAACTGAATGTAAAGATGCATTTATTTAGAAAGCATTGAGCAACGTTTGAGCAGGCTGTCTGATCACTCAGTTAAATATGTGCAGTGTTATGATTTTTCCAGCAAAGAGGTGACCGTGTTCACCAAAGTGACTATGAATGACCCCTTCTTTCCCAAGGTCACACAACACAGAGCAGGAGACTACCTGGACACCCAGCTGGGCCCTCTAGAAACTAATGTCCTCGAAGCTGCAGAGAGTTCTCTTCTCTCGCTGTTCAATGCTATTTATCAATCTTTTATTAACTGTCTTAGGGGCTTCTCAGGTGATGCTAGTGGTGAAGAACCTGCCTGACAATGCAGGAAACATAAGAGATGTGGATTCGCTTCCTGAGTCAGGAAGATCCCCTGGAGGAGGGCATGGCAACCCACTCCAGTATTCTTGTCTGGAGAATCCCACGGACAGAGGAGCCTGGTGGGCTACGGTCCCTAGAGTCACAAACTGTCAGACACAATTGAAGCGACTTAGCATATACACACAGATGCTCTGTAGATGTATTTTCAAAGTGCCCTCAGCAGAATCTCCTGTGGGTACCAGTTAAAAGTGCAGAACATCAGGCCCCATGCCCAGGCCTGTTGGGTGCACAGCCCTGGGGAAGAGGTGAGGGTTTTGCGTTTTTGTTATTTAGACCATATGTGGATTTCTGTGCACAGAAAATGTGGGAACAGCAAACAGCAAGTTTTTTGAACTTTTTCATACTGCTTTTTGCAGAGACAGCTTCAATGATTTGGGTTCCTTCTTCTGTAGTTTAGGAGGTACTGTGCACATGGGGGGTTATTTGTAGCCCCTGCCCTCCCCTGCATCTTGGTGGAGCCAGTGACTAGTTCTCAGTGATGGAGTGGAGTGGAAGCTGCATCCATCCCTTCCAGGCTGGTGTGTTGATCTGCCGGTGGTCTTTGCCCATCATGGCTCGTGCAGGGACATGTGAAGCCCAAGAAGGAGATGCATGGATGGAGGGAGCCTGGCTTCCAGAAGGGCTGAGTGGAGGGCAGCCAGTGGCAGAAATAGCCACACTGGGTTGCTAAGAGAACTGGAAACAACGGGCTAAACCATTGAAGCTTGGGGGCTTATTTTTCACTCGCTCGGGATGTGGGTGCAGGTGTGGTAAAACCCAAAACTCTGGCTCAGTTCTAGCGGTCTGTGGATGGATGGTGAGGCTGGCACTGCAGGCCGCAAGGCTGGGAGGCCCATTAAACCCTGGCAGAATGTTTGGCAGAACCATCACCTGCAATGATTGGGAAGGCTGGCCTCCTTGCTGCGGAGCCCCTGGCTGTGGGGGGTCTTCCAGAAGAGCCAAGACATTTGTGTTTGCTGACTGCCTCACCATTACAGGAACTTCCCTAGTGGCTCAGTGGTAAAGAATCCACACAGAATCCGAGCCTTAGGGTCCCTGTTGCTCCCCGATCCACACAAGCCCCTTGGCCCCTCCTGACTTCGGGAGTGGCCAGGAGGTGGACGGGCCCAGGAGGGTCCCCAGGGTGGAGGGGGGACTGGCCACAGCCTGCCCAGAGCTCACAGGCCCCCGGGAGGACACGTGGGCCTTGACTGGGCTTCATGTCCCCGAGCGCCTGGAGCTGGAGCTGGACGCGGTGGCTCGGGTGCTGAAGTCAGGGTTCAGACCCCAGGTGGGAGCCAGGGAGGGATGCCTGCCCCCACCCCCCCGGCCCCGAGAGTTGCAGGCGCATCCACCACCCGCTTTGCTGCAAGACTGACTATGGGTCAAGAGCCTCTGAGCTCTGGGATAGGATTTTTGTAAACTTTGAGGTGATAAACATTGGAATAGGGCCAATTATGTACAATTCATTATCAACCGTTCTATGAAAACAGTGAAAACAGGCCAAATTCTTTCATGCAAACTAGTCTAGTGTTATAATTAAAAATCCAAACCCAAACCAAACCAAAAAATAAATTGGATATTGAGAGGCTGAGCTGATAATTTACAGATAAGATTTGTTAGATGAATGAGACCTTTGTGAGCAGGAGATTACATAGACCACAGAATAGCTCACTAGTTTGTTAAATATCTATCCCGAGAAGAAATGATAACATTGGGGGTTTCAATAAAGGTATGCATTGTATATACACAAGTGTTTTCACATTAACTCAATGACTTTTATTTATTAAATTTTTTATTGTGTACTGGAGTGTAGTCTGCTAACCATGTTGTGATAATCTCAGGTGGACAACACAGGGACTCAGCCATACATATACAGGTATCCATTCTCCCCCCAAGCTCCCCTCCCATTCAGGCTGCCACATCACGTTCAGCAGAGCTCCCTGTCAGTCTTATCCATTTTAAATATAGCAGTGTGTACATGTTGATCCAAGCCTCCTAACTATCCCTTCCCCCTGGTAACCATAAGTTTGTTCTCCAAGTCTGTGAGTCCGTTTCTGTCTTGTAAATAAGTTCATTTGTAAGATTTGTTTTTTAGATCCCACATATAAGGGATGCCATACTATATTTCTCCTTCTCTGTCTAACTTACTTCAATCAGTGTCACAATCTCTAGAGTCTGTTTATGTTGTGGCAAAGGACATTATTTCATTGTTTTTAATGGTTGAGTAATAGGCCATTGTACATATAAGGTACCCATTATATTAAATGGTTTTTGTCATAACTATAAATCCTCAGAAGCACTTGTCGGAACACCCTTACACCTGAACCGAGGGGTCGTTCATTACAAATTACAATTCACTGCTTCGTTCAAGTTGCTGAATGCAAATTTCTCCATCCTCACCCTCAAGAGAACCCTCTTGAATGTGTGGTTATTTTGTGACCAGTGACCAGCAGGACGGAAGCTTGGGGATCTCGACTTACTGTTCTCAGCACTCGGGGGTTTGTAAAACGGACGCTCATTGCGTGTTCAGGTCTTGGGCCAGTCAGGACACTGAAGGCTCCCCAACCCCGTCTTGATGGACAGATCCATCTCTACACCCCCAAGTCTCTCCTGGTGCCCCCAGCCGTGGATGAGGCGGAGGAGAGGTGGCGCACGTCCTCGGGCTCTGCGGCCTTTCCCTCTCCATCACACTCTGGATAGTTCTCTGCGCCTCTGCCCAGTTAACCTTCACACTCACATCTCATTTCTACTTGGTGGTGGTGTGTGTGTGCACATGTGTGTGGGTGCACACGTGTGTGTGCGCGTGCACCTGTTTATTTAAAAATGTCTTCGTGAGAAAACAGTTCCTGACAACTTTTGGATCCAGGAGAGCCTAAGTGTTGGGACAGTCAGTGACTCCAGAGCTGAAGACAGTGATGGGTTTCTTGTTACCGTGCGCTGGCCTGATGCCGGCTGCAGGGGCGTCTGGGAAACCCGTGGGCCCCCACCTGACAGCCACGCCGTCTGAGCAGGGATGGGACAGTCACCTAGAGCTCCCTGGGACACAGGATGCCTCTGGCGGAGACGTTGCCCTGTGGCCGTGCCGCTGGCTTCCCCATCCATGGTGGACTTTCCATCTCACCCACCTTCTCCATGAGGCTGGCGGACCGAGTGGGGCGGGGAGGCAGAACCCCAGAAACAACTTCTGGTTGAATGTGCATCTTGTAGCAAAGACTCCAGCTAACCGAAGAGAAATCACTACATTTTTGGTTGACTTGTTGGAAAATGAGGACCGAGGGCTGCATTAAATAAAAGATTAAATTGTGAGGTTTATCTACAGGTAAGAATACTTGAAACTGTGGTTCTGGCCAGAGGTAATTAGTGCTGGAAGGTGTCCTTTGTCTGCTGACCATAGTAACCAGGCTTTGAGGAGTTGCTGGGAACCATGTCAACCCCCGAGATCCCAGAGGTGACCTCGGGGACCGCCCAGGTCTCCTGCCTGTCACGCAACAGGTGAGCGAGCGCCAATCGCATCCTGCTGAGCAACAAAGCTCAGTGTGAGCTACTCACAGTGCCTGCCCCGAGGGTGGGGGTACGAGAAGCTGAGTGGAGGCCCCCATCTCGAGCAGCCCTTCTGGACCGAGGTCCTCGCTCTGCCCAGGCCTGTCCCCCAGCTTTATACTTGTTCTAACATCAGCCCCCCTCCACAAAGACGGGAGGACGAACTCTGCCACCTGAACAAGGTGTTTACAAGGTGGTGACAAGCTTTTGAGAACTGGACTTGTTCTGTGGATGCAGCAAAGGCTTGAGGGCTCCTCATTCTGACCCTGAGCCCCAGAACCACCTCCTAAGCACACTGCAGGTCATGTCAGCTAAATCTGGCCCGTGGGGAACTTCAGGCCAACAGTAAGTCCTTCTCCATTGAATACCCGGAAACTGCTGAGATGTGCCCCAAATAGGGCGCCCCACATTCTTCTGAGTCTCCCCAGCTCTCTGGACAGTTGTGATCATGCTAAGAACGGAGTCTCTTCTCCCAGACGTGCACTCTGAGAAGCTCAGAACCATGAGGACCGCTTGCTCACCAGGTAAGCTGCTTACCTGTGTGGGGCTGCAAACACAACCTGGCCATTGCCATGATTAACACTCTCGAACATCCTCACATTAACCCACTGAGGCACCACTCCAGTGCCCTCGAAATGCCCCTTGAAGCCTGTCAACATCAGTCCCAGGGAGAAGAAGAAGGGCAGGTCTGCCCTGAGCGGTCAGCGGCTCTGCGATTTGGGAGAGGGCGTCTCTGCTGACCTGGAGCTGTATTCAGAACTCAGCGGATGGCAGGAGGAGAAAGAGCAGTTCCTTTCAGTTCAAATCGCAGAGCCGTGATGGGTCTGGAGGCGCACCCTAAGATTTTGCAGTGTGGATATACTTCATGGGTCACAAAGAAACTCCAGAAGCAATGAAAAGGGCGGAGGAAGGAGAAAAAAAGAATTTCATGATCATTGCTAAGAACGTATGGGTGCAGCTGTGGGATTCTAGAGTGGACCTGGCTGGAACCAGCCTCCACCATGAGTGTGTGCTTTCCTGCCTCTGTCGTGAATCACTGCCACCGAGCAGTCCGATGTTTACCTCTTAGCAGTGAACCTGCGCAAAGCTGTGCTCCAAGATGACGGTGCTGTTAATTGGAAATGCCCTCGAAGCCTGTCAACATCAGTCCCAGGGAGAAGAAGGGCAGGTCTGCCCCGAGGGGTCAGCGGCTCTGCGATTTGGGAGAGGGCGTCTCCGCTGACCTGGAGCTGTATTCAGAACTCACAGCGGATGGCAGGAGGAGAAAGAGCAGGTTCCTTTCAGGCCACTCTGTTCGTCGACACACATGTAATTTAAATATTTATCCACTGGGAGAGGCTGCTGTGAGGGGCCCACCAGTGCCAAAGGAGCCAGTCCTGGGGAGTGAGTCGTGCTGGTCCCAGCCGGCTTTGTGCACCCCGATTGAATAACACACAGCACTCCTCTCAAAAAACCCCCACTATGATTTCAAAACACATCAGTTTCAATTAACTCTGAGGGGAAAAAAGGAAAACCGTGATCACTAATTCTGGTTGTAGTTACTTATTGTGGAGCTGGCTGGCAGAGACTTAACCAAATGACACACAATAATGGAAGACTTTTTAAAAAAAAATTACACCTGGAGTGACAAAATTGCCAAATAGTGTGCTTTTTGGCTTCTAAAATAAATTGTACTAGAACCTATGTGCTGGAGAAAATCTAAACACGGTAGTGAGCATGACATGGACCAAATGGTTCTCCCAGAATAAGAGGCAGTTGTTTTTGGGGCTGTGTCTTTATTTTATTTTTGCAAATGCAAGGCTTATCATTGGCTTGCCACAGATGCAGTCGACAGGCAGCGAGGCCCCTCCTTAAAGGTTCGCGTGGCAGGGAGTGTTGTGGCCCGTGGGGGTCCCGGACTCAGATGAGCTGGGGGCCCAGGAGGTGTGGGCCCGGGGCTGCCCTGCAGGCGGTGTGCAGACGCTTGAGGCCTGGTGCAGGGTGGGTCTGAGGCTGGTCAAGGCCAGCGTCGGCTGATCTTCAGGATCCTGTTGTCTTTGCCAGCATGCATCATTTCTAATTTTGTCTTTTGTTTTCAAATTCCTGCGGGTGTCAGGTAGGCATGGCCCTGTGAGTGTCGTCAGGAAGCCATGTCCCTGTCATCTCTGTTGTGGACACAGTGCAGAAGCCCAGCGGCTCCAGGTTAGTGTCACTCACGATCTAAGGCTGTCCTCCAAGCTGTGTGGGGTCAGCGTGCATCAGAGAGAAAGGGAGGAAAGGAAGATGCGGAGACATTCTTGCAGGCTGAGTTGGGTGGGTCTTCCGCACTGTTTGGAAAGGCAGAGAGACCACCTGGCTCTGCCTCTGGGATGGGCATCCTCTTCTGTGCCGCCCCGGCCAGGGGACCCTTCGACCGCTCCCTGTGAGTGTTGGCTTGGGGATGTGGCTCATGTGGAAACGGTAAAGACCCCAGTGAGCCGGGGCCCAGCATCTCGAGGGCGCTGGAAGGAGGCCTTGTTTGCCCCCAGCAACCAGCCTTCTGCCGGGAGCGCCAGACAGTGCCTGACGCCGTCTCGGGAGCCTAGGGCTGCCCTACCCTGAGAACATGGACGTGTCTCCTCCTTTTCTCCCCTTTTGCAGGCTCAGCTGGTAAAGAATCCGCCTACAATGTGGGAGACCTGGGCTCTATCCCTGGGTCAGGAAGATCCCCTGGAGAAGAGCATGGCAGCCAACGCCAGTGTTCTTGCCTGGAGAATCCCATGGACAGAGGAGGCTCGGGCTACAGTCTATGGGGTCACAAAAGTCAGACACGACTGAGTGACTAACACTTTCAATAGTATTTTTAAAGCTCAATTCCCTATAGATAAACAATAATTACAATCATGACTGCATAAGCCTAATAAACGCTGAACGGTCTTTCAGCGTAGGAACCTTGCCTTTTACACACGGGGAGAACCGTCCCTGGGATCTCACTCTTTTAAGGTGATGTTTAACATGCCCACGAGCGATCTGTGGTTTGAAAGGACCGATTAGCACAGTCTCCCACCACCCCACCGCCTTCCTGGAGCTGACACGTTTGTGCAGCTCCATCCCGTAACTGTTAAAGCTACCTGCCACCACCAGCCTCCCATCGCGGCTTTATTAGCTCAGCTCTGTTTACCCAGATGGGAGAAGGTGACTGACCAGATGTTTGATTTTTAA
>SJXQ01001015.1:580250-631439 GCA_006408695.1 Aepyceros melampus
TGATGGAGTGTGATGCAGGTGTGGCAGATGTGACTTGGGTGTGATGGGGTGTGATGCAGGTGTGACGGGGTGTGACGCAGGTGTGGCTCTGCCCACTCAGGTCATGGGGTCGCAGAACCTCCTGACGTGGGGGGACATGGGCATCTCTACCCCAGGCTGCGTGCACACTGTAACACCTGTTCACACAAGAACAAACTGAGACTTGGAGAGGTTAAAGGAGGAGTGCCACAGCTAGCTCCTGGTGGGACTGGGGCTTAGGGTTAGGGGCCCTTCCTGCATACTCACCTGTCCTGTGGGACCAGCCCCAGGTGAGAGTGCCACTCGGGATCTGATGGGGCCTTTCCCACATGACTTATCCTGGGGTCTGAAGACCCTGGGTAAGGAAGTGCATGGTGGGGAGGGGTCACGGCCGGCTAGGTGGTCTTACACCTGAGCCAGGTGGGGCTGCAGAAGTCCTCCCTGCCTCCCTGAGCCAGGTGAACCCCAGCTTCCCTCCCTGCCTACCTGAGCCAGGTGAACCTGTGGCTTCACTTTTTGCTGGGGCCATGCATGTCTCTGTGGGGCTGACCTCTGCCTCCTCTGAGCTGGGAGAGGCCTGCTGCCTGTGCCCACCAGGCCTTGGCACATGTGGCCGCCGGTGCGTGACACCCCTGTGTGTAGGCTCTGCTCCCAGGGTCCCCATGAGAAAGTGCCCGCCCTTCCTGCCGCCCAGACCTGGGTGGAGCCACCTGAAGGTGCCTCTGAAGCTGCAGCTGGGCAGCCGGAAGGTGTTTCTCAACAACAACAGACAGATTCTGCTGAAAATATACCTACTGCGATAATTCAATTTCATGTGTTAAAATGTGGCTTTCCAGAAATCATCAGCGACATGATACAGCTAATTAAGGCATGCATGGTGTTAACAGTTTCATTAGAGGAGATAATATTGCAGAAGAAAAATAAGAAATCATTATGATGAATGTCTCAACATTACATTACATGTTAATGAAGTGTAAATGATCTAATTATTTTTGAAAGAATACAGATTCGATTAAACTGTCGGAATTAAATTGGGAAGGAAGCCCATTGTACTTTTTATGTACAGACAAGTTAGCGTTAATTAGGCACAATCTACAGGAACAAATGAGGCCCGACCCTCGGTGAGCAATCACGGATCCATTGCTCAAGGCAGGTTTCATAAAGAATTATATTAGGGGAAAAATTCTAAGTCGATTACAGACAATGTGGCAGCAGCGGAGGGCAAGCAAGGAGCAGCTCCGTTTCATCCTGACGGGGCTGGGAGCAGAATATTCCGCCGACCTTGTGCACCATGAATTTCATAAATTCCGGTTCTGCCGACTGGAGCAGTGATGGCTTCTCCGCCTCTCCCTGAAGCGCTGCCTGCAGACGGCGTGGGCCTTCAGAGCCGGCTTCCTCGCCCGCTGCCCCTCGGCTCTCCGAGCAGGTCGCTGGCATGGCACTGTTGGCGTCACCCTGGCACACACCATGGCTCGTGGCCACCGCTTTCCTGGCCGCGACTTGCTCAGCTCTGCGGCCACTTCTCGGGTTCTCGCATGCATTATCTGGTTCAATCCATAGACTCAGAGAAATGAATCAGGAAGATGAAGAAAGAAACCAAAGTGAAGCAAAAACCCCAGATCTGTGAAACGTCAGTGCTCTGTCAATAGAAGCCTGTCTTCTCTCCTCTTTGGAAAAATAACTTAAGCTGATCGTTCTGCATCCTGTAACTTCCTCTTTGTTTCGTGTTCTTGTAGAATCCAAGTCTGAACCAAGATGAGTCCTTGTTCACAGCGGCTGTGGCTGCTGAAAGCTGGGAAAGGTCTGGGTATCGGGGCAGGTCTGGCCCTCGGTTTGGCCACAGTGGGATGCTGGGCTGAGCTGAAGATCTGGACAGTGCAGGTGGGCCTCAGGGTGGCCAGCTGTGTCCAGGAGCTTCAGGTACCACAGTGCAAGGCCAAGGGGGGCCCTGGCCTGCGAGTCACATTCCTTGGCTCTTTCTGTCTAGTATTCTCATTTAATTATGGAGCCGTCCTACTTAACTAAAATCCAATACACAAAAACATGATTAAAACCCTCCAGATAGTTAAAGGATAGCTGTGTATTAATATGAAGAGAGTTTGCTGTATCAAATGATTTACTGCTTGGGTCCTGCTCATTCTTTTGGTTCTTTAACAGGAAGATGGAGTTGACACAATGACCCATGAATGTGTTCATTTCATAAAACAAGGCCCATAAGCGCTCCATCCCCTTCTCTTTCTCAGGAAGGTCTGCTGGGGTTTGGAGAGGAAGGGGGCCCTGCTCTTTTGGGGAGCAGGAACAAGGCTGTGCCTTTTACACCCAGCTCCAAAACTTTAGGGTAATTATTAATAATTAGAATTGAGTGAAAAACCCACACCAAGTGAGTTATTCAGTGTAATTTGCAGTTAACAATAGTTTCCTTTTTGAAACCTCAGGAGTCAGAACAAGAGCGTCATACAGTCTTTTTGTTTTAATTTCTGGCAGCTGAAGGGACTAAGATTTAGAAAAACCCTGCAGAGGGAACCACATGCTTAAGCATTTTTACCAAAAATAATTTTAAAAAAAGCACACACATCAACAACAACAAAAAGTAATTTGTAAAACGTATGGAATTCGGGGTTTTAGAGTATATTTGGACCCTGCTCAAACTAGAATGTTCACAAAAGGTGCTCACAGAAAGCTGGGTTTTTGTTTTAAAAATTTTCAGTTTTATGCTGACAAAATTTCATCCTGAAGAACATAGCGGGGAGAAAGCTTTCAAAGCTGAGGAGCCTTTGGTTCCTGGGATACTGATGACCACTGGGCACCAGGTGATGGCAGGTAGGTACCAGTGATGACTTCAGTATCAGGTGATGACCCGTTATCCCCAGGTGAGAACTAGTAGGCACCAGATGATGGCCAGTGGGTACCAGTGATGGCCAGTGGGGATCAGGTGATGACTCATAGTCCCCAGGTGATGATCAGAGGGTTCCACTGATGACTAGGCTATCAGATGATGACTCATAGGCCCCAGGTCCTGACTGCAGGTTGGCACCAGGGAGGGACAGCTCTGAGGCACCAGGGAGGGACACCACATAAGCTGTGGGCCTCTGGCTTGTGGTCATGGAGTCTGCAGCTGGGAGTCCCGGGCTTCAGCAAGGAGCTCGGAGGGTGCAGCGGTGGGGACCCATGTGGGCCCTGACACCCAAGGCTGTGTGCTCTGCTCCATCTGCCCGCACGCCACCAGCTCCATGAATCTGAGATGGGAACCCTCTGCACCCCTCGTTATTGGAGCTACCTTGAGCAGGAGTTGCATACCTGCCTCTAATCTTTGTGGACTGTACTTAGAAAATGAGATTCCTTGCATCGGAATATCTTTGAAAAGTGAGATGTCAGAAGTGATATTTAAAATCACTGTCTTCTGAGGAGAAAAATTATTTGGAGATAGAATATGCTTTGAAGCAGTCATCAATGACACTGGGCAGAGTATATTTCACAACGACCATCTTTGCCTGTCCAGAGATCATCATTCTATAATCCTTATTTTATAAATAATATTAACTGAGCTTTGCAATCCAGGGTAATACCAAAGGAAAACCCTCAAAAATAACTACCAAGCTGGCAAATAAACAATGCAATAGAACCACGTGTGCTGGGATATATAATCTGTGTAATAAAATGTAAAATATAGTATTTTGCCAGTAGCTAATAATGCATTAACAATTATTCTCTTGTTCCTCCCAGTGGATTCATAGTATAATCAATTTCAGGTAATATTTATTAGGCTCATATCCTGTAAATCAACGACTCAACTAGGTCTTGCAAATTTCTCACAGAGGAGAAAAATATTCTATTTGATAGTATTCAAAACAGCAAAATTCTGTTTAACTGAATTTCAAAGGCTGTGGGGGTCTCGGGGATAAGACATGCATCTTTACATTCTTACCTTGGGGTACCAGGTCCTGCATCACTTAAGATCCAGACCATCTAATTACAAACACCAGATTGAGTCAAGCAGTTACTGAGCATAATCCTCAGATGAACATGGCTAATGTCAGTGTTATTAACATGGTCACTCGGAAACCGATTGTAGAACACAGTGAGGGTGTCAGAAATGTTGTGTGCTAAGCCACAGGATGAAAGATTAGTAACAGCAATAGAGAAAAAGAAAGCTGTGACTGCCAAACGTCACAACCAGGTTGCCAAGTTGCGGGGGGGGCGGGGAACCCCACAGGAGGAGGCAGGCTGGCCAGGCAGAGATGGCACACAAAGAGAAGCCATAATTCGTTCCTCTGTTTCTTCCCCAGCCTTACAGGCATGCTTTTTTTGTTCTGTTTAAATTGATTTTTCAACCTGATCTCAAGCCAGACTATATGTGACCTGATGAAGGTCTGGCCCCCTGAGCCTGGATCTTGGTCTCTTGTCTGGAGCAGTTAGCGGAGCCTACAACTCGGGTCTGGGTGCCGAGCGGAACAGCACACCCTCCTGACCAGGGCTTTACACAAGCCAATTAGGAGTCATCTCTTGTGAAACTTGGGGTCAGGTAGTGGGAAAAGCAGCCGCCCTGTCGCCTAGCCCCACAGAGCAAGCAGCAGGGTCTCAGCTGGGCTGGTCCCCGCCGTCCACCAGAGACCTGCCCCTCTCAGCTCTGTGGGCAGATTCTGCACTCTGGGCGCAGTCTGGGAGTTGGGACTCACAGGTGCAGGTGGTCAGGTTTAGGCCAGACTTAGGTGTCCTCGTGCGAGGAGAGGGCTGATGGAGAAATGATGCCAGGTGTTCCAGGAGCAGAGCTCCAGGGGAGGCCTGGGCTGGCCTGCGATTGGAGAGGGCCTTGCAGGATGAGAACGCGGGTGAGAAAAGCCCAGCGAGCCCAGCTTTGTGAGGGGGTCCTGCCGTTCCCTGGTTTAAAGGGTAACTTAGATGGTAAAGGAAATCAGTCCTGAATGTTCTTTGGAAGGACTGGCGCTGAAGCTGAAACTCCAATACTTGGGCCACTTGATGCGAAGAACTGACTCATTGGAAAAAACTCTGATGCTGGGAAAGATTGAAGGCAGGAGGACAAGGGGACGACAGAGGATGAGATGGTTGGATGGCATCACCGACTCAATGGACACGAGTTTGGTAAGCTCTGGGAGTTGGTGATGGACAGGAAGCCTGGTGTGCTGCAGTCCATGGGGTCACAAAGAGTCGGCCACAACTGAGCTGAACTGAACTAGATGGCGGATGCTGCCCCCTTGATGTCCTGGTGACTAGAGATGGAGTGGAGCTCAGGTATTCAGTGGGGAAAATATTAGGTCAACATCACAACCTTAGGTCAGCATGGATAAAGAAAAGTAATTATTGGCAGGCATGTACTTATCATCATTTTGTTGCTTCTGCATGGCGGCAAGCCCAGTAGAGTGGGGCTCACCTGGCAAGGTAGTCAGTCTGGAACCATAAGAGACAGTTGTATGGGCTGCTGCTGACTTTCTCTGGACTAAGATGGTCTGGACGAGGCCAGAAAGGTGGGGTTGGACAGGACTCATATACACCACTCTGGCAGGAAGCTGCCTGCTGACGAGTTAGAATCAGGGGGCTGCTCTATAGCCTCAGTAGCCCCTTAACCGCCAGTCTGTGAGCCATGAGAGCTACAAGAACACACTCACACCCACAGCCTCACACCAGAATTGCTGTTACTTGGCAATGCAGCCTTGGTCCTTTATCTGTATGAATTTTCTGCACATTTTCTGGGAAGCCGTCAAGGCTTCCCAGATAGCTCAGTGATAAAGACTCTGCCTGCAATGCAGGAGATGCAGCTTTGATCCCTGGGTCGGGAAGATCCCCTGGAGGAGGAAATGGGAGCCCACTCCAGTATTCTTGCCAGGAGAATCCCATGGACAGAGGAGCCTGGCAGCTACAGTCCATGGGATTGCAGAGAGCTGGACATGACTGAGCACAGACGCACACACATAACACTGGTTATATTTTAAAAAGATTATAAAAAGGAAGAAAGTTTAAAAATGGCCAACAAAGAATATTCATCAGAAAATAGTGTCATAATTGGTCTTGGCAATGATTTTTGGGGTATAACACCAAAAACACAGACAACAAAGGCAACAATAAACAAGAGGGATTACATCAAACTAGAAGGCTCCTCACAGCAAAGGAAGCAGTTGATGAAATGAAAAAGCAACATTGAAACAGGAGAAAATATTACATTTGCAAACTATGCATCTCATAAGGGGCTAATACCCCCTTATACAAATGTATAAGGAACTCCTACAACTCAATAGCAACAACTCCCCACTCCCCCCCAACAAACCCAAATAAGCCAATGAAAAAATAGACAAAAGATCTTAGCAAATTTTCTCCAAAGATGATATACAAATGGCCAACAGATAAATGAACAGGGACTTAACATCTCTGATCATTGGGGAAATGTAAATCAAACCCACAATGAAATACCACCTCACACCTGTTAGAATATGTACATAAAGAGACAGTTCAGATTACATACTCTGGTCATAACGCATCAAAGATAGAAATTAACCACAAAATCATAACACACATTATCCACAAAAGTCAGAAGATAAGATAGACAAATAGAGATCCCACTAACTGAAAAATTAAAATGGAAAAAATTGAAAATAATTAAAAGAAACTCAGATAAAGAAGGGGCTTCCCTGGTGGCTCAGCTGGTAAAGAATCTGCTTGCAATGTGGGAGACCTGGGTTCATTCCCTGGGTTAGCAAGATTCCCTGGAGAAGGGAATGGCTACCCACTCTAGTACTCTGGCCTGGAGAATTCCATTCCCTGTATAGTTCATGGGGTTGCAAACAGTCGGACATGGTTAAGCAACTTTCACTTTCACTTTCTTTCAGATTAAAAAAAAGATTAAAAACTGCAATCTCAGAATCTCTTGGAAATGATGATCATAAAATATGTTGAAACTGATGGATTAAAACTACAGCAGTGCTCAGAGGAAACTTTATAATCTTAAATAATTATACCATAAAATACATAAGAAAAATTAAAATAAATTAAGTACTCAATGTAAAATTTGGAAAGACTAGCAAGTACATAAATTTTATGGAAGCAAAAGGAATCAATTAAAGATAACAATAGTGATGAATGAATTTTAAAGCAGAAAATCAGTAAATATTATCAAAGGTTGCTCTTTTGGAGAGAAAAATGAAAAAGGGAAGTGACTTCAAATTCCATAGGTGGTAAAAAAGCACCTGTTAAAACATCTTAATAATATATATAGGATCTGTGTACTTATTAATAACTTCCATACATGATTTTAAACATTTTCGTGATTCTGTTTCTCCTTTATCGTGGGATTGGTTATGTATTTTGTTAGTGTTAGAACATAGGTTTCAAGCTTGTGGCTTTGTGTGTAATAGGGAAACACAAGAAGCTTTCTCATTAAGGCAGGAACAAAACGAGTTTGGAAAACAATTATCATCACTATTATTTAATATTCTGCTGGAGGCACTAGCTAATACAATTAAATGAGACAAGAAAACAAGTTCTGAAAATTGGAAAGAGTTAAAATTATTGCCATTTGCAGAAACACAATTGTTTACTTGAAAAAAATCCAAGAAAATAGATTGAAAATTTATTGCAGATAAGAGAATTTTGTGAAGTGGTTACTAATAATAAAATATATAGAAATTGATGCTGTTCACATATACTAAAAATATCCAGTTAGAATTGTTAAAGAGCTGATTTGCAGTTGCAACCATTCACATGAAAATATCAAAAGACAAACTTTAAAAAATAAATTAAAAAATATCATAGTCTATCTGATTAAAATTTTGAAACAGTGTGGGAAAAGAAAGAAGAATTGAAAAATGAAAAAGAGTATCTATTTGAGAGACTTGTCAGGGATCACTTCTCCCTTAACTGTCCTGTAAGTTTAGGACAGTGTTAGCAATGATCCTTGAAGAAGGAAACGGCAACCCACTCCAGTATTCTTGCCTGGAGAGTCCCATGGACAGAGGAGCTTAGAGGGTCACAGTCCATGGGGTTGCAAGGGATTGGACACGACTGAGCGAGTAACAGCAACAATCCCAAACAGAACACATTGAGTGAGTAGAAAGTTATATTGAAAAACTAGCAGGAATGATAATTAGATGCAAAATAAGTGCAATCTGGCACTTATTTTAAATTGTTTAAATTGTGCTGTTAGGTGGTTCTTGTTTCTAGGTAGGCATTATCACTGGCATAGAAGAAGCACCCAGAAATAATCTACACTGCAATTTATTACATGATAAAGGCAGATTGTTGCTGTTCTGTCTCTAGGTCGTGTCTGACTCTTTGTGACCCCAGGGACTGCAGCATGCCAGGCTTCCCTGTCCTTCAGCATCTCCTGAAATATTCTCAAGCTCATTTCCTTGAGTTGGTAATGTTATCCAACCATCTCATCCTCTAGCGACTCTTTTTTCCTCCTGCTCTAATCCTTCCCAGCATAAAGGTCTTTTCCAATGAGTCTGCTCTTTGAGTCAGGTGGCCAAAGTACTGGAGCTTCAGTTTCAACATCAGTCCTTCCAATGAATATTCACAGTTGATTTATTTTAGGATTGATTGGTTTGATGTCCTTGCTGTTCAAAGGACTCTCAAAAGTCTTCTTCAGAACATAATTTGAAAGTATTGGTTCTTTGGTGCTCAGCCTTCAAATTGCCAACATCCGCTGGATCATGGAAAAAGCAAGAGAGTTCCAGAAAAACATCTATTTCTGCTTTATTGACTATGCCAAAGCCTTTGACTGTGTGGATCACAATAAACTGTGGAAAATTCTGAAAGAGATGGGAATACCAGACCACCTGACCTGCCTCTTGAGAAACCTATATATATGCAGGTCAGGAAGTGACAGTTAGAACTGGACATGGAACAACAGACTAGTTCCAAATAGGAAAAGGAGTACCTCAAGGCTGTATATTGTCACCCTACTTATTTAACTTATATGCAGAGTACATCATGAGAAATGCTGGTCTGGAAGAAGCGCAAGCTGGAATCAAGATTGCCAGGAGAAATATCAATAACCTCAGATATGAAGATGCCACCACCTTTACGGCAGAAAATGAAGAGGAACTAAAAAGCCTCTTGAAAGTGAAAGAGGAGAGTGAAAAAGTTGGCTTAAAGCTCAACATTCAGAAAACGAAGATCATGGTATCTGGTCCCATCACTTCATGGGAAATAGATGGGCAAACAGTGGGAACAGTGTCAGACTTTATTTTTTCTGGGCTCCAAAATCCTGCAGATGGTGATTGCAGCCATGAAATTAAAAGACGCTTACTCCTTGGAAGGAAAGTCATGACCAACCTAGAGAGCATATTGAAAAGCAGAGACATTACTTTGCCAGCAAAGGTCTGTCTAGTCAAGGCTCTGGTTTTTCCAGTGGTCATGTATGGATGCTGAGTGCCGAAGAATTGACGCTTTTGAACTGTGGTGTTGGAGAAGACTGTTGAGAGTCCCTTGGACTGCAAGGAGATCCAACCAGTTCATTCTGAAGGAGATCAGTCCTGGGTGTTCTTTGGAAAGACTGATTCTAAAGCTGAAACTCCAGTACTTTGGCCACCTCATCGAAGAGTTGACTCATTGGAAAAGACCCTGATGCTAGGAGGGATTGGGGGCAGGAGGAGAAGGGGAAAACAGAGTTTGAGATGGCTGGATGGCATCACCGACTCGATGGATGTGAGTTTGAGTGAACTTTGGGAGTTGGTGATGGACAGGGAGGCCTGGCGTGCTGTGATTCATGAGGTCACAAAGAGTCAGACACAACTGAGCGACTGAACTGAACTTCTTTATGGTCCAACTCTCACATCCCTACATGACTTCTGGAAAAACCATAGCTTTGACTAGATGGACCTTTGTCAGCAAGTGATGTCTCTGCTTTTTAATATGCTGTCTAGGTTTGTCATAGCTGTCCTTCCAAGGAGCAAGCATCTTTTAATTTCTTGGCTGTAGTCACTGTCTGCAGTGATTTTTCAGCCCCAAAAAACAAAATCTGTCACTGCTTCCACTTTTTCTCCGTCTATTTGCCATGAAGTAATGGGATCAGATGCCATGAGCTTAGGTTTTTGAATGTTGAATTTTAGATCAGCTTTTTCACTTTCCTCTTTCACCCTCATCAAGAGGCTTTTTACTTCCTCTTTGCTTTCTGCCATTAGAGTGGTATCATCTGCACATCTGAAGTTGTTGATATTTCTCTCAGAAATCTGGATTCCAGCTTGTGATTCATTCAGTCCAGCATTTTGCATGATGTACTCTGCATATAGTTAAATAAGCAGGGTGACAACATACAGCCTTGTCATACTCCTTTCCCAATTGTGAACCAATCCATCGTTCCCTGTCTGGTTCTAACTGTTGCATTTGATCTGCATACAGGTTTTTCAGAAGACAGGTAAGGCGGTCTGGTATTCCTGTCTCTTTAAGAATTCTCCAGTTTGTGGTGATTCACATAGTCAAAGGCTTTAGTGTAATCAATGAAGCAGAAGTTTCTCATCTTTGATTCCTCTGCCTTTTCTAAATCCAGCTTGAACATCTGGAAGTTCTTGCTTCAGGTGCTGCTGAAACCTAGCTTGAAGGATTTTTAGCATTTCCTTGCTAGCATGTGAAAGCGCAACTGTACGGTAGTTGCATTTGAACATTCTTTGGCATTGCCTTTCTTTGGGATTGGAATGAAAACTGACCTTTTCCAGCCCTGTGGCCACTGCTGAGTTTTCTAAATATGCTGGCATATTGAGTGCAACACTTTCACAGCATCATCCTTTAGGATTTAAAACAGCTCAGCTGAAATTCTATCATCTCCACTAGCTGTGTTCATAGTGATGCTTCCCCAGGCCCACTTGACTTTGCATTCCAGAATGTCTGGTTCTAGGTGAGTGATCACACCATTGTGGTTATCTGGCTCATTATTGCTTAGCACAATATTGGGACTCTGGGTAGCACTCTTTTAAAAATAAATTAATAAAATGGGACTCTTGCTTCACATCTCCCACCCAAATAAATACTAAATGAACCAAAGATTTAAATTATAAAAAGACTGAAAAATTATTTAACATAAAACTAGTATTTTTTCCCCTGAGTCTTGGGATGTGGAAGGCCTTTCTAAGTGTGAAATCAAACCTAGAAGATGTAGATAATAGATTAAGTAATTGAACCACAATAAAATCAAATATTTTTAATGACAAATATAACAGGCAAAACAATCACAAGACAAATGAAAAATTAGGGAAAATATTTGTAATTCATGTCACAGAGACAAGGCTCATTTTCCTAGTAGGTGAAGATCACCTACAATTTATTTTAAAAAGTTAACAATCCAATAGGAAAAAATGTATATAAAAAAAGTTCATATATAAACAAGTGCAAGTGGGTCTTAGATTAAATATCACTCATAACTGGAGAAATGCATTAAAACTATACTGAGACTTATTCACCTAATAAAGAAGCAAAGTCATGGCAAGGGTCATCACGATGGGGGGGGGGCGCAGGAGCAATGGTGTGAGGGGCCCCGGGGGGTGAGGCAGAGTCCCTGTGATGCTGGCCTGGGAGCCATGGATGCCGAGAAGGCCGGGGAGCAGAGCATCTCCCTGGAGCCTCCGGAAGGAGCTGCCCTTTGGACCCCTGGGATCTGGCATGTTGGGGCTCTTTGCACTCTGGCCTCCAGAGTGGTAAAAGGACACGCGAGTGAGTTTCAGCCTTTCACCTGGGAGCAGTTTCTTGCAGCAGGGGTGGAAAGGGAACCAGCTCCTCAGGGCCGAACCGGCCCTTGGTTCTGGTGCAGGTGGTTGCTCTCAGGTGTTGGGGAGGGAGGGCAGGCCTGTGCCGCCCACTTCCGTCCCTACTGTGATGCTCAGCAACTTTGGCAAAGAGGCACTGAAAGTGCTGTGAGGCTATCTCTGCTGATTATTGATGCTGGGAGCGTCCAAAGAAGGAGAGAGGCTCCGGGGCGTCCGCGTCCGGGCTGAGTCCTCAGAATGTGATACGGCCTGTGACTCTGCGTCCTCTGCTGGCTGTGGTGGCGGGTGGCCTTTCAGACAGAGAGGTCCTTCCAGCATCCTGCTCACGTCCGCACTGGGGCCTCACCCTCCAGCCCCTCTGTCTCCCCAGCCCTCACCTGGGACCCGTGTGCGGAGTCCTTTGATCTCAGCATCGCAGTCTGTACGGAGGGCAGGGTCCTCAGACCACCGTTCAGGCTGTCTGTGAGATGCCTGAGGATCAGTGGGCCATCGGGGATGTGTGGGTGACTCGAGTGGTCAGTGGCCTTGTCGAAGGGTGGTCCAGGCTCCTGGCTCATAAGTGTGTGTGCCTCACAAGAAGAATGCGTGTGACACATGGGAATCTCAGCAGCGGATGCCCAAGCCTGAAGCCAATGGGCTCTGCGTTCTTCAGCATGGACAGAAAGAACTCAGGGCACAGGGTGTTTTATCAGTTCCCACAAAGGAGGAGAGATGCTTCTCAAAGCCGTGTTTGGACTTTCTTCCTTGTTGAGGTTTTCCTACAGGATCCCATCTACATAACTGAAACTGCATTTTGCTGGTTGATACTCAGATCTTTGCAACACTTGCAGTCCTGTATCTTGCTTTTCTTTCACCCTTTCAGCCCACTCCGCAGAAGCCCACACGGCTGGAGGCCTTGCGGTTCCCCGGGGGCTGCTCTGTGGACTCAGACGAAGAAGGGGGCCATCTGCTCGGGGCTGGCTAGTGTGGGACTCTGGAGCAGACAGTCTTCAGGCTCCAGAGTTTGGGCAAGGACTGCCCTGCAGATCCACATCCTTCTCCGGAAACTCAGCACTTCCGCTTTCTCCAGAGCTGGTTCTCTCCAGGCGACGGTTTCAGCTAACACAGTTGAAGGTGTTAAGATTCTCCAGAGGCTAACGTATGAGCACGCACGCTGATCTGTTCACTTAAGCCATGAAGCTGTCTGGTGACTCACAGTAGTCCAACCCACAGGCACCTCCTTTCTTGTAGACAAGGTTTCAGAAGCCGAGCTGTGGGCAGTTCGTCTTCAGCTGGTGGAAAGTTAAGTGAGGGAGCCGCTGCACGCCTCCCGTGCACGTGGGCTTGACTGTGGTGTGGACAGCAGGCGGCCCGCCGCCCCTTCTCTGGGGGAGACCCTGGCGGACTCCCCTTGTTCGACCCTCCTCCCTTCTCACCGCTGCGCCTGGAGGACGGTGGCACCGCGGCCTCGGCTTTGGGTGTGCTCATGCTGCGGGTGTGTTAGAGCCAGGACAGTACGTAGTGTCACGTGGTTTACGCGATTTCAGCCAAGCTCCTTTACAACAGACAATTTCGCTTTTCAGTCGTGTGAGCTTTCCCTCACTCCAGTCCCAGCTGGAAACGGTGGTTTTCCTTCCTGTTGTCTGTGAGGGGAGGCCCTTTATCACCCCATCCCCAGAGACCCCTGCGTGGGTCCACGTATCGCGTCTGCCTTTCTCGGGCTGGTAATGGGAGACATCTGGATGGCTTCCTGGGCAGGATCTCGCCGAGTCCAGAGCTGGCCATTTTCTGGGGGAGCTCCAGGGTCTCCATGAATGAGCCCACAAAGCCCACAGATCACCTTCTGTCCTGGTTTATCTGATTGGCACTTTTCCTCATTATGTGACAGTTGCTTGTGAGGGGTGAGAGGACCAGTCTCTTCTGGGGCGACCGTAGGGAGTCTGGGAGGCTCCCCTGTCCTGTCCCCTCTCAGGGGAACCTCTGAAGGGCCTGGTGACAAACTTGGAAAACCTTGAGGTCGAACCCCAAATCTACCACTTGGAGACCTTGGCCAGGCTCTCTGATACTGGCCTGATGGGTGGATGGGGAGTTAGGGAGGTGAGGGCTTTGTGAGTCTTGATCTGATCTTCCCCAAATCACAAACTACATTTATTATTATCACTGCTGTTGCTGCAACCATGCTGTCTGAATCCTTCCAAATGATCCTCTTGTGTAGTCTGGTATCACGTCCAAGGCCTGTGGTGATGAGCACCTGGACTTTCTCATGGTCCAGGGGACAGAGGGCAGCCACGCCAGCTCTGTTCTGAGCCTGAGCTGTGACTTCAGGCAAAGCACTTCATTTCTCATTTGTGACATGACTTTTGAGGAGGTTATTGTCCGTATTCCCACCAGAGCTGAGATTCCTTTTCCATCATCCTCCTGCAGGAGGTGAAACTTGGAGGCAAACCCAGAACGCAGTCAGCAGACCTGAGCTGACAGCCAGGTCCACAGAGGATGAGCCATGACCCCAGCCAGGCTGCCCCGTGGCCATGGTACACTGGGGTGTTAGCACAAGTTCAGGCTGAGACCCCAGAGAGCAAGGTGCCCTGGGCCCAGAGGCCCCTCTAGGGTACTGAGGAGTCTGGTGCATGCGACGGCAGACGCCCGCAAATCTGTACAGGATGGTATGTAGTTGTGTGATGTCATTGTTCATGTACATACGGTGTAATGTTGCAGTTACATGTTATTTTACACACACACACACACACACAGCCTCCCTCGTGGCCCAGGAGGCCTCCCTGAGGGTGGTTCCTCTCCTGCAGCCCTGGGAGCCCGAGAGTCCCGCTCATCGCCCCAGCAAAGAGCTTCCGCTCTAAGATGCTGTCTGTCTTGATGCCAAGCCCTCCCATGCCTCGTCCTCAGATATGGCTTGAACGTGTTATGTTCAGGCGACCTGGCCCCATGCATGGCATGGTCCTGCCTTCTCTGCGTCCAGGTTGTGTTACCTGCCAGCGAAGGGTGTGAGATGAAGTCTCCCTCTGTATTGATTTGCTGATGAAAATGTCACAGAGGCGTAAGGAGACACTCAGGGAAGGACCTGTGAGAATCCAGTCTCAAGAAGCTTTTCCCCTATGTTTTCTCCCAAGACTTTGTAGTTTTAGTTCTTATATTTAGATCTTTGAGTTACGGTTTAATGGGAAAGAGGACAAAAGTTTGGGGATGGGTGGTGATGATGTAGGCATAACAACATTGAACTGCATGCTTAAAAATGGTAAATTTCATGTTCATTATTCTATGATTGGGCTCCCCTGGCGGCTCAGACAGTAAGGAATCCGCTTGCAATGCAGGGTTGGGTTTGACCCCTGGGTTGGGAAGATCGCCCGGAGAAGGAAATGGCAACACACCCCAGTATTCTTGCCTGGAAAATTCTATAGACAGAGGAGCCTGGCAGGCTACAGTCCATGGGGTTGCAAGGAGTCAGACACAGCTAAGCCACTAACCCTGTTCTATGATTAAAAATAAAGGGAAAAAGCAGCAACCGGAAGCCATATCCTGGGCGGCTGTGCTGTAGTAACTGGATCGTGACGGCATCTAATAGCAGATGCTAGTAACACAGGGTGTGAGGTGGAGATCTCCACCGCTGTGCTCTCCGTTCGTGTCCTGCCGTCTGTCCTGGGACGTGCGGCTGGTTGATGAGACTAGTATTTTCCTGGACCAGCTTTGACCGGCTTTTGCACGTTTGGCAGAATATACCCGCACTTGAAGCCCTCTTGTAGGTGCTTCGCTAGAATGGATGACTTCAGGAAGCACTGAGTGTATAAAGAGGTCAAAGTCTCTGTCTGGGTTTTTGGGGTGTGGAGAGGGTGCTGCAGTCGACGTGGGAGCATGAGGAACTGCTGGCTGGGGAGGGGAACACATGAGAGACGGCAGCCTTTGAGGGGCCATGCGCTGTCCTGTAGACACAGGAGGGATTTTCATCTGAGAAAGAGCTCAGTTTCCTGGTGATTCTTTGGGGCACCATGGTGGTATTATGTGCATCCTATCTAGCATCTCCCCATGCAGAGATCTCATCAATGGAGAACAGATTCGCTTCCAGGGCTGACTTCTCCGGCTGCAACTTGATAACCACAAAGATGACAGGTCAGCCACTGAACCAGGTATCTGAGAGGCTGGATGGGGCACAGTGCCCCTGGAGAATGTGCGGCTGGCTTCCTGGGAACGTTGCACCCTTGGGGCTGGGGGCTCACGGCAAATCTGGTTCTGTGTTAAAAACGTCATTCCGTGGGCTGCTGCTGCTGCTAAGGTGCTCAGTCATGTCCGACTCTGTGCGACCCCATAGACGGCAGCCCACCAGGCTCCTCCGTCCACGGGATTTTCCAGGCAAGAGTATTGGAGTGGGGTGCCATTGCCTTCTCCCTCCCGTGGGCTAGCGGAGCTCAAAGGCAGCCCAAGCAAGAATTAGTCTGGGTGGAGAAAGAGGGTGTGGGAAGGGTGGAGTCACCACCGTGAGAGGAGGGGGTGCCCACGCTCGGCTTCCCTTTCTTGGGGGTCGCCTGCCTGGGTGCTGGACATACTAAAGTTCTGCTCTTGCGTCTGCACCAGCGGAGAGTGTGATAATCCAGGGCTGGGGCCTGCACAGCGCACGGGGGCGTTGCTGTGAGGCTGGATCGGATCAAGCATCACCTGTGAAGACTCACAGGTGGGGGCTTTCCTGTTCTTACCTTGGCCGCATCCTCAGCCAGGGAGATGCAGGAGCCGTGCCCGTTAAACGTTAGCAAAGACCGCATTTTAGAAGCACAGAATGGTACAAGCCAGGTACTATGCGGTTGTTGAAAATGGGAAAAATCACTTTTTTGATATATAAAAAGTAGAGCAAAAGATAGCTGGCCCTTGAATAATTCAGGGGTTTCGGTGTTGCCCCTACATTGTGGAAAATCCACCGACTGCTCTCTCTGCCTCCAGAACAGTGAAGGACTCGCCGGGGTGGGAGCTGAAGCAGCCCCAGGGGATGCAGGGCCCACCCTCCTCTTCTGATCCTTCCTGTCATGGTCTCGAATCAGACACAAACCTTTCCCCACACCTAGTTAGCTTAAAGATCCGTAGAGGGTAAAACAGTCACTATTTTGAGAAAACATAGTATCAGGCCACCTGATGCGAAGAGCTGATGCACTGGAGAAGACCCTGATGCTGGGAAAGATTGAGGGCAGGAGGTAACAGAGGATGAGATGGTTGGATGGCATCACCAACTCAATGAACAGGAGTTTGAGCAAATTCCAGGAGATGGTGAAGGACAGGGAAGCCTGGAATGCTGCGGTCCATGGGGTCACAAAGAGTCAGACAAGCCTTAGCCACTGAACAACAACAATATTGAAAAAATCTATGTGAGCAGACCTGTGCTGTTCAGGCTCGAGTGTGACTCCTGCCCACAGCGCAAGTACAGGAAGGGGGACCCTGTGGGCTCTCTCCTCGGCAACCTTCATCCCCGGGCGGCCTGGGCCGGCGGCCACAAGCGCTCCACCCACCCGACCTGAGGCTGCCTTTCCTTCCCTCTGGCTGGCGAGACCAGAGCACGCATTTCCCCCTGACCCAGAGCATGTGTCCTGAGACCAGTCACCGCTTTTCATCCCACTCCTTTTTTTTTTTTTTTTTAAGAACAGCCTCAGAGATGTGGGCTTCCCTGGTAGCTCAGAAGGTAAAGAATCTGCCTGCAATGCAGGAGACCCGGGTCACTCCCTGGGTGGGGAAGATCCCCTGGAGAAGGGAATGGCTGCCCACTCCAGTATTCTTGCCTGTTGAGTTCAGTGGACAGAGGAGCCTAGTGGGCTATAGTCCACAGGGTTGCAGAGAGTCAGATACGACCGAGAGACTAACCCTTTCCTCAGAGATGCGATCCAGATGGCACAGGAGTTGGTCTGTAATTCAACGCCCAGCTCTCGTTGACTCTTGTCCCCTTTCTTTCTCAGTTCCTTTGGACCGCACAGGTAATTTTTAATAAATTTCTCTCCCTTTTAGCTAATTACCTATAACTTTCTTTTTATTTTGATATTAACTTTAGACTTTGTGGCATATGTATTTACCTCACCGCTGCCTACCATGAGTTCCTATCACTGCACAGGTGGTGGAGGAGAAAGGCCTCTGCCGTGGGGCCCGCAGGCAGCATACTCTTTTCACGAGCTTTGCTCTATAACCCAGCTCCACGCTGGCTTCTGCGGGGCCACATCCATGAGACCTCCGACTCCCCCATCCTCAGCCGATCGCCCCATGTACATTCATCTTGACAGCTGTGTGGCACTAAAACTATCCTCCAGATAGAGGCTCGCTGAGCTCCTCTGAGGGCCCTGGTCCTGGATGTGGAGGATTTAGCTGCAAACACAGTGTGTCTGACCTTCTTGGAGCTCGTTTTCCCGCAGGGAGGAGAGGCTGTGAGCGATCAGACCAGAACCCGCAACAGGACTCTGATGACGAGCAGGAGAGACACGGGTGTCTGGCTGGGGGGCAGTGGCGTGTGGGGTCGGGAGTGGTGGTCCACGGGGCTCTGGGAGGTTCCAGGCAGGAGGTTAGGTTGTCTGGGGGCCCCGGAGCCAGCAGAGGAGCAGGTGGGCTGGGAGGTGAGGGGTGCTGAGGCGCAGTGGTCCTTGGAGTGAGACAGACCACCCCCACCCTCTGCTTCTTGCCAGAACTGAGTCATTGGGCTTGGAGGGCCCTTGGGAGTCCGCTGGTGTTCCTCCAGGGCACAGACTGACCTGGCCCTCCTCCTGCTGCTGGGACCTCACTCCCGGGACAGGTGGTCAAGGGTGAAAGCCCGATGGGGTTCACTGTGGGGACCAAAGACCACTTCCTTGGTGAACTTGGAACCGTGGCTGGCCACCCCATACAGAGCCATGTAGGCTCTGGGCCAGGGGCCCTGGGCATGGATTGCGGGTGAGAAACAGCCCACTTCTGTGTTCGACGACGCTCCCTCTCCTCAACCTTCCAGGCCAGCATCACCAAGCCTGGTTTTCGTGTCCTGGTGAGTGGACTGAGCACATTTCTCAGGCAGAAAATGTTTATTGATGGGCTGTTTATTACAGATGTCACCTGAATAAAAATAATTTTCCAAGATTCAAGTTGGTTAAAACACAGGCATCAGGGCAGAGACCAGTAATTCAGGGTAGGATGCTGACAGCCCTGCACGCCGCTCTCCAGTCTGGAAGCACACCGCTTGGCAGGGCGCCCACCAGCCATCCATCACCCAGCACAGGGGACCCCGCAAGGCCTCAGGGTCCCTGTGCGATGCTGTCCTCGTCCTGGCTCTGGGCAGATGGCTGTGTTGCGTTGACTGTCCGACCAGAGCAGCTGCTGGAGAGAAAGCCGGCCCTTGGGCGTGTGGCCCCGGGCAGAACTGGCTGGACGCGGCGTCAGGACCACGCACAGGACGTTCATGCATGGGGACTGGGGCGGCTGCTTTCTCAGTGGTTGCTGCCGTGGTGCCGGATGGTGTGGTGAGAGCCCAGCGGGGCTGAGGAGGACAGGCCGAGCTGGCCGGCGGGCCGCATCACTCCTGCTGGCTTGAAACCCAGGTCTGAGGGGGCCAGGGACAAGGCACGGGGGTCGCCTGCGGCTCGTGGCGTCCTCTGCCCTTTCTGTGCTTGGTGATCGGCCGGCGAGGCTGGCGAAGTGTTAGCTTGGGAAGGCGGAGGGGGTGCAAACCGGGACCGGACCTTCAAGGGGAGGGATTCCGCATGAGGGAGGGGCGGATGAGTGTGGCCGTCTCGAGGGCCCCCTGGCACTGGGCTGGCCAGTGTGACCCGGGCTGCCAGCCAGCGTGTTCTGTGTGCCGCTTGGCTCTGGGGCAGTGGTCAGCAAAGGTGCTGAGTGATGATCGAGAGTGGGTCCTGGCTTCCTCCTTGAAAAGGACAAATAAGAGAGCAATTATGGGTTTCCGTGCTCCAGATATCTGCCCCAACTCTTACTTGGGCTCAAAAGAGGTTTTCATTACACGGCTTGTGGCTGGAAAACTGACTTTCAGTTGATAAGAAACGCCTTGCTTTCGTGTTGGAAATAGTACCAGTTAGCTTAGAAAATTATGTCTGGTACAGTATCTCCCAAGGGCAACGCCAGAATTCTTGGATGTGAACTTGAGGGAGGGATCAGACTAGCATTCCCTCATGTCTCTGCCTTTCTTATCCTCAGAAGATGTTAGAAGTGTCCTGGGGTTTCTGAGACTCTGAAGTGGTGGTGAGATCTGGGGTTTCGAAAACAAAACCGGCAACCCCCATACTACAAAATGCAGCAGGACAAAATCTGTTTTTTTTTTTTTTTTTAACATGCCACAAAGAATGTGAGTTTCCTGAAGTGAAAGATAGTAAGCCACGAGTCTCAGATCTGAGACAATAAATGCTTTAAGTGATGACGGATGCTTTCTGCGCCAGGTCCCAAACTGTCAGTGACTGACGATCAGGTGGGCAGGTGTCCCAGTGACCCTGGCAGGACTTGAAGGGCAGGTGGCATGACAGGGCGTCTGCACGGGGGTCCGTTGGTCCTGAAGGGGATTCTGGAATGTAAGTACCACACAAGACTCCTGAACAAGCCCCTTACCTGGTGAGGGGAACTTCTTTTAACTTTGCAAAGGTTTCCTGGGGCCTTGACTGTTCTGAGGTTCCATTCATAATTTCAGGTGTTTCCTATCACCCTCACGGATCTCACTGCACTGCCATGAGAGCTCAGAGCATTGCTTTTTGGTGAAGCTGGAGGTGGGGAGGGGCGCGTTGGCAGCTCCACACCTGAGATGCAGGAACGTTCTCCTTTGGAGCACTGCATGCCGTGGCCTCCATCAGCCTGCGGGCCCCAGGCTCACCCCCTCCAGGTCTCTGACTGCGGGCCTTTACCTGGTAGTCCACCTTGCACCTGCTGGTTCCCCGTCTCATCCGGCCATCTGCATCTCTTCCCCTGAGAGACTAACCCAACACCCCACTTCTAGACGTGATTTGAACATCCCGGGAGAACAGGACATTTCTGCTACTTGAGGGAGATGAAGTCTTGGGATCATGAAGCGGCAGTGGCTGTTCACACCACAGCACCATTTGGCACAGCCTGACTCGGGCGTGGTCTGAGGATCGGGCTGATGGCACGCCAGAATTAGCCAGCTCCAGTGAGAGTGGAGCCAAATAAACCATTTTCTGGGGAGATGGGGTGAAGTAAAGGAAGAGAGTCCACAGATGAGCCAACATATCCTTCATCTGAGGAATGAGACTGTCTTCGCACCTACCTTGACTTGGGAAGCTCAGAAGAGTTCACACTGTGAACAGGAGTTGAATTTGCACCTGGAAGAACCTGGACTTGAATACCAACTGGAACACCTTGGGCAAATTATTTAAGTGCCCTTAAGTCTCAACTTCCTAACTTCCTCATGTTGAAAATGAGACTTGTAGGGCTGCTCTGAGAATCGGAGAAAATAAAAATAACTAAATAAAACATGAGTATGAAAAGGGCATGATCAGTGGTCACTAATTTGTAACGAAACTGGACAATGACCAACCTCAACTCAGCTGTGTCTCCGCTCAGCCAGTTGCGCCTACATTCACGCCCTTGCCGGGTGTCTGGCATCTGCCTTTCACCCACAGCGGCCCCCCAGCCACGCTGACACCGCGGGAGGCCATCGCATTCCAGGTGGGTGCTGGCGGCGCTCCACGACCTTTCCAAGTGAGGCTCCCATGTGGGCTGCAGGCTCTGGGACGCTGTGGTTGGACAAGAGCCTTGCTCCTTCGCAGGCTTGTCCTGCTGCCCCAACCTGTGCGGGGACGGACGCCCGACCGGTCTCTGGATGCAGACTTGAGCTCTGCTGCCTGGGGAGGCTGCCACTAGTGCCAGCGCCCGGCCACCAGACAGCTCCCTGTGCTGCGGATGACCTCGGGCACCGGGCCACGGGCGGGCCTCCCGCTTCCTGGCTTTGCCCCCACGAGACTCTTCTCCTAACTGCTCACTCTTCACATGTCTGTGCACAAGTGTTTTTTAGTTGAACCTGTGACCACGTGGAATGCAAAGACACCTCATCTCTTGGGGAGGAGGAATTGTTTTCATGCTACCAAGGATGCCTGGCTTGGAGTATAAACAATTTGCCACCCCCCCCCCCTCCGCCTTCCTTCCAACCCCGGTGCTGCCCCCAGAACATCCTGGCCTGGGGCTCACGGGTGTCCTGGACAGGGGTCCTCATGCAGGCGAGCAGGAGGCAGACCGGGACCCCAGCTGGTGGGCACTGATGGAGCTTGCTGACCCCCAGTAGCGTTGACATGAAGTTTCCTGAAGCCATTAGGGGTTGAAGCAGCCAGATTCCTTTTCACTGTGGGCCTGAATTTAAAAAACAAACAAACAAACCCCAAAACTCACCCAAACCAACCCAACAGGCAAAGTTTGGAGTAGAAAAATTAACCCTGGGAAAATCTGGGAAAGCCAAAGATTATACAAGACATTCATCCTCAAGCTGATTTTTTTTGGTACAATCCTGTGTTGTGCTCAAAACAAAAATCTGAGAATACTTCTTAAAGAGAAAACAAAGCCCAGCCCCGGCCATACATCTGTGAGTTTTGAAACAAAGGTTTGTTTGTGTGCCTCAATCACTCTCCCCCATGAAAGCAGACACTTACTTGAAAAACTTTTCAGGGAAACACTCTAAACCAACATCCTGGTATAAATTTGCAAAACGCAATACAGGCCTGATTGTTTTTGGAGTGGATGCAGGCCGCATACGAATAGCTCTTTCTGAAACGTAATGTTCTTTGCACGGCTCAGTGGCTAATGTACAATAAATCAACAAAAGAGCGCTTCAATAAAGCCAGTGGGCAGCGGCAAGGCCACTGTTTTTTATCTTTTTACAGTATTTAATTGGAAGGTTTTTCCTGAAACTTTAGCCAGCCTTCAAATTACGAGACTCCATATAAGAAGAGATTGATAAGAGAAAATTTTTTTTCCAGCATTTTTTCCTTACAAGAGAGCAAGTTTTTGCAGAGGGAGAATAAAGTTACAAGTGTCTAGCATTTTGCTGAGGGAGAATGAAATTAGATGCTGAATGGAGCGGATAGGGGAGGCTGGGAAAACGCAGAGTTGGCAGCCCTGCCAGGTCCGTGTAGGGCCCCCACTGTCCTCCTCGCGGGACCAGGTGTCCCCTGCATTCAAATGATACTATTATTCATAGAGGGAGCAGAGTATTAAAACTCCCCCCCCTCAAAAATCATTTGCAACTGAATAAAGATATAATCCTGGAAATATAACTCTCCATTAAGGGTCCCCATTAGCAATACAAGAGCCCCATTGTAAAGGAGTTATGTATATTTATCAAGTTAAAAAAAAAACTTGTCTTAGTGCTTACATGTTAATAGAAAACTTTTATAGCCCTGGTCTCAGAACTAGTTATGCATAAAATGTAAAGCATCTATTATTCTTTGGCAAACTCTCTACCGGTTGACAGTGAATTGCTAATACGGGCACAGGCCCCGGCTGAGGCTGGTGAGTCTTCCTGGCTGGCCCGGGGCTGCGCCAAGTGGGCGAGAAGGGAGGCCTCGCGTTTCAGGGGCTGGACCGGCGGCGGTCCCAGATTGCTTTCTCCAGGGCTGCGCTGAGGTTCCGAGGCTGCTTCTAGTTCGCAGGTGCTGGGCTCCTTCGGAGCGCACGTGGGCGGCCCTGCGTCCATCCCCTCTGTCATTCAGGGTCTCCTGCAAGGCGCGGTGGTACCCGTCTGGTGCCCATGGGACCCTGTGGGGGCCTTGGGGACCTGTGATGGGCCTTGGGCAAAGCTGACTGCCGGCTGCTGCTCTGGGCCCTCAGGAGCCACCTCCCCACCTGCTCTGTGCTGCTCAAGGCTGCAGAGTTCCCCTGAACCCACGCGGTGATGAAAGGGTCAGGATGGTGTGAAATCTGGAGGAGCAGGTAGGGGAAAAAGAGTGAAAGAGGAGCAGCTCCCCAAGGAGGGTCCCTTTCTTTATTCACAGGTTCTTCTGACTTTTTACACTGGAATGCGATAAATAGCAGAGCAGTGTCGGGAAGGGAACGCCGCCTTCCTGCGTCTGTGACCCACCCTGTTGATGCCCTCAGAGCATCAGGCTGGTTCGGGGTGTCTCAGTGTTCCTCAGGGTGCTTTGCCGCCTCCAGGCGGCGGTCACGCTCGTGGTGGGGGTCTGCAGCCTCTCCAAGCGCTGGGGACTCAAAGGCAGACAGGATGCTCCCAGACCTGGCGACCCTTCAACACCTCCCATCTGAGTGTATCTGGAATGGAAATCCCTTGCACGTGACTCTGTTCTCTGAGATCAGGGTCTTTCGTCCTCCAGCTGTGGTGGTGTCCCCCTAAATGCATGTGTTGAAGTCATAAGACCCAGGATCTGTGAACATGACCTTGTTTGGAAATGGGGTGTCTGCAGAGGACGGGCCCTAGTCCGGCATGACTGTGTCCTGACCGAAAAGAGATGCTTGCACCTAGAGACACAGATGTGGGAAGAGACAGCACGCAGACACCCCCGCTGCAGGATCTGGAGGGCTGGGACCGGGGGCGGTGTCCTGCAGGCAGCGGAGCAGCGGAGGGCAGAGGGCGCAGACAGGGGGCCGCCCTGCCAGCACGCGGACCAGACTCTGGCCTCCGAACTGGGAGAGAATAGAAGTCACCGCGTGTAATAGTCTGCTACTGTAGCCCTAGCAACTAAAGCAGAGATTAATCGTGTCAGGAACCCCAAAGAAAAGGAGCTCATGCAGAAGACCCCCAGCAGCTAACATCCAGGCACTGGCAATGCAGAGCTCTGCTCCTGGAAGCTTCCTTGTGGTATGCGGAGCGTGCTTCCTGCACACGGAACATCCTTGCTGCACAGGGAACATCCTTGCTGTACAGGGAACACCCTTTCTCTACAGGGAACACTCTTCTCTATAGGGAACACCCTTGCTGTACAGGGAACACCCTTGCTGTACAGGGAACAACACCTTTGCTGTACAGGGAACACCCTTGCTATACAGGGAACACCCTTGCTGTACAGGGAACACCCTTGCTGTACAGGGAACAACACCCTTGCTGTACAGGGAACAACACCCTTGCTGTACAGGGAACACTCTTACTCTATAGGGAAGATCCTTGCTCTACAGGGGACACCGTTGCTGTACAGGAACACCCTTGCTGTACAGAGAGCATCCTTGCTGTACAGGGAACATCCTTGCTCTACAGGGAACACCCTTGCTCTACAGGTAACACCCTTGCTGCACCAATGAAGGGCGAGACGTGACCAGTGCCTAGTTGCAGAGGGGTATTTCCCTTTCCCCTTAATTATGATCTGTGTGTAGAAGAAGCTGCGGCTCTTTCACTCACCAGTGCGTCTCTGCAGGGGGACGCCAGTGCCCGGGGCATTTCTGCTGAGTGCTAGAACAAAGCACAAGCAGGCCAGGGCGCCAGCCCATGGGTGTTTCTTGCAACTTCAGGCTGCCCCGGGGCCATCCCAGGCAGTCTGCCGTCCCTGGGGAGAAGCTGGGCACTGACCACACTCTTGCAGATCCCGGGAGTTCCATTGTGCAGAGCCCTGGGGCAGGACTGGCCTGCGGGCTCACCTGACCACACTGGCCTCAGAAGCAGCACCTGCGCGCCCAGGACCGCACTTCTTCAGAACAGACTCCCACTGCCTCCTCTCACTGCTAACCGTGTCTCTAAACCATGCGCTATGGCACATGCTACGTGGAGATGGGCATCTTTGCTTCACTGCTGCTAAGTGGCTTCAGTCGTGTTCGACTCTGTGAGGCCCCATAGATGGCAGCTCACCAGGCTCCCCGATCCCTGGGATTCTCCAGGCAAGAACACTGGGGTGGGTTGCCATTTCCTTCTCCAATGTATGAAAAGTGAAAGAAGTCGCTCAGTCGTGTCCGACTCCTAGCGACCCCGTGGACTGCAGCCTACCAAGCTCTCCATCCATGGGATTTGCCAGGCAAGAGTACTCGAGTGGGGTGCCATTTGCTTCGCACCGGTGGTCTTTTCAGCTTCCGTTGGCCTGTCTTGAGCTCATCTCCCCCCGCCTTCACTGACACATTCCCCAGAAGTGTGGGCACTGGGGGCCTTGGCTCTGTTGTACCCTTTCTGGGTGCCCATGACAATGAAAGGGGAAGCCAGGTCATAAGTAGGCCTGGGGGGCTCTTGGCCTGTACAGGGGACATTCTTGCTATAAAGAAATCTCTTTGTTGTACGGGGCACATCTGGACCTGCTTGGCCCAGGGCCTCTGGAGCCTGCAGCCCTGGCTGCCCAGTGCCAGCACGAGGCATTGTCAGAGGACAGGGTTGGCAGAGTTCACCTTGACCAGAGGAGATGGGAGCAGAAAATCCAGGCACTGCTTCTGGAAGTTCCTTTCTCCATGTCCACCTCAATCTGGCAGAGCCACACCTCCTGCCCTCCTGACTGTCTCAGAGCTGCTGGGTCAACCAACATGCCAACCAAGGGCAGTGCCTTGTAGGACCTGAGAACCAAAGCCAGAACATAGACTGGACAGGCTGTTTGCTAAGGCAGGTGAAGTGGGTCTGTCCTGGGGATGGTGGAGGCACCGGCGATGAGCTGGTCAAGGTGGTTTCAGATGTTTTGATTAAAGATCCAGTTTTCATTTTGATTATGGCCCAGAACATTGCTATTTAACCATTTGGAGTCTCAGCTCTGTACTTGGCAAGTAATAACACCTCTTAAAGTGGACAGGACCCACAGAGCCGCGGGGCTCAGTCCTGGGTATGTCCTTTCCAGTCTTGCTGACTTTCTGCTCAATGTAGAGTTTGGCCAAGGTGAAAATGGAAGATAAAGACCAGTTTCCTTTTTATTTTTGTTGCTCAAAAATCCACAAGTTGAAGCTGGTGCATTTCAATGGAAATGATAATAAATATGTGTATCTCTGCCCCAGCAACATGATTCACCAGACTCCTTATTGTTCAGTCACTAAGCTATGTCTACTCTTTGTGCCTGTCCATGTGGTCATGGACTGCAGCACTCCAGGCTCCTTTGTCCAAAACTATCTCCCAGAGCTTGCTCAGTTTGATGTCCATAGAGTTGGCGAAGCCATCCAACCATTTCATCCTCTGTCATGCCCTTCTCCTCCTGCCCTCAGTCTTTCCGAGCATCAGGGCCTTTTCCAATGAGTTGGCTCTTCGCATCAGGTGGCCCCAGTATTGGAGCTTCAGCTTCAGTGTCCTTGTTATTAACCACAAACAGCATGGGAAATGGAGCTTGTCTAGTGGTGAGATGACTCCTTTTCACCTGTGTGAAAACTCTGCAGGAAAGCAGACCCACAGTGGCCACATCCACATGTGCTGGATGTTAAGTATCCAATTTCAATGTTTCCCCTGAGACTGTTGTTCATTCAAGGTCACTGAACATTGTTTGGTGTCTTTTGAGAGGTGCTTTCAGGGTCCTACTTCTGAGTTCACTTTGCTTATATCAGTAGGTTAGTTTCATGGAACCGCTGTAGCCTTGAGGGAGGCTGACCCTCACCCGGCCTGACTGGAGCATGCCTGCCCAGGCCTAAGCAGGAGTCGGGCACCCGTGAGTCATTTCACAGTGTGCCCAGGCTCCAGGTGAGGTGTGCAGGGGGCTTATTGGTTTACCTCACTTCACAAGCATTCCCTGGGCAGTGTCTCAACTCAAAGTGAGGATCTTTTTTGTTAATGTCTCCCACGGGGAACCAGTTGAAACCACATCAAAGGTCCGAGGAGATGGGTAGAGAGTGTGGCTCATGGCTTGGGGAGGCGGGGCAGTGATGAGGGACAAGATAGGACAGCAGCATGAGCCCCTGTGTCTGGTTCCCACCTTCTAATCATGTTTTCACTCCTTTAAGTGCTTGAAGTTTTCAGAAGGTCCCTCTCCTGCCACTTGCTTCTTGTCAAAGTGGAGCTCTTCAGATTAGTGGTCTAGTTTAACTTATATGCTGAGTACATCATGAGAAACGCTGGGCTGGAAGAAGCACAAGCTGGAATCAGATTGCCGGGAGAAATATCAATAACCTCAGATATGCAGAGGACACCACCTTTATGGCAGAAGGTGAAGAGGAACTAAAAAGCCTCTTGATGAAAGTGAAAGAGGAGAGTGAAAAAGTTGGCTTAAAGCTCAACATTCAGAAAACTAAGACCATGGCATCTAGTCCCATCACTTCATGGGAAATAGATGGGGAAACAGGGGAAACAGTGTCAGACTTTATTTTTTGGGGCTCCAAATCACTGCAGATGGTGATTGCAGCCATGAAATTGAAAGACACTTACTCCTTGCAAGAAAATTTATGACCAACCTAGAGAGCATATTGAAAAGCAGAGACATTACTTTGCCAACAAAGGTCCGTCTAGTCAAGGCTATGGTTTTTCCTGTGGTCATGTATGGATATGAAAGTTGGACTGTGAAGAAAACTGAGTGCAGAATTGATGCTTTTGAACTGTGGTGTTGGAGAAGACTGTTGAGAGTCCCTTGGACTGCAAGGAGATCCAACCAGTCCATTCTAAAGGAGGTCACTCCTGGGTGTTCTTTGCAAGGACTGATGCAAAAGCTGAAACTCCAATACTTTGGCCACCTCATGTGAAGAGTTGACTCATTGGAAAAGACCCTGATGCTGGGAGGGATTGGGGGCAGGAGGAGAAGGGGACGACAGAGGTTGAGCTGGCTGGATGGCATCACTGACTCAATGGACGTGAGTCTGAGTGACCTCCGGGAGTTGGTGATGGACAGGGAGGCCTGGCATGCTGCGATTCATGGGGTCGCAAAGAGTCAGACACGACTGAGTGACTGAACTGAACTGAACTTAAAAAGGGGGATTCCTGGGTGGCTCAGATAGTAAAGAATCTGCTTGCAATGCAAGAGAATGAGGTTCGATCCCTGGGTTAGGAAGATCCCCTGGAGAAGGAAATGGCAACCTATTCTAGTATTCTTGCCTGGAGAATCTCAATGGACAAAGCCCTGGTATGCTACAGTCTATGGTGTCGCAGGGTCAAACACCACTGAGTGACTAAAACTCTAACTTCTAACCTAAGAAAGTCACTTTTCAAGTCTCCTATTATTTGTGTCCTATTTTTTAACTGGAGCTGAACTGAGAAATAGCTTAAATAATGGTCTCTCTTTCTGCTTTGTCACTCAAAAGTAAAGACATATTTGGTAATCTATAATGGAAATATTCTGGTTCTTTTGAAAAAATGGATCAGCAGATAAATTCTTTAAAATCCTATCTCCTAGTTTTGTGTCAAAGAAGTGTTTTTTATGTCTTATAATTTTTGTGTTTCATACACTGAGGAATTTCATAGGCACTTGACCAGAAAGTGAATATGTTTTTAACAGAAATTCATAACCTTATATCACAGAATAGAGACATAAAAATAAACACATCTAAATATCCACTACTCTACAGTTATATCTAGTGCCATCCCTAAAGATATGCAAATATAAGGTGACTTTTTTCAGAAGAAGTCTTTCTTGATCATATTGTACTGTTATCATTTCAAAATAGGGCAGACTATTTTCTGAAAAGATACAAAAGTTTTCATACAGTTCCAGGTGTGAGGAATAAACTCAGTTCTGGGTCCTCCGTCACCAGCTTGCTGACCGTGTTATTGGCATCTTTCACCATAAAGGAAAGGGTGGAATTTCAGTGTTCTGTTTCCATTTCTAATGATGCAAGAGAAATTTACTCTTGCCATCTCCAACCTTTCGGATGATCTTTCTGACATGTTTTCCTCTCATCTTGCCATCCCTTGGTCATTCTCTTAGACATGTGTAAGAGATGTTTGTGAAGATTTTTCCATCTAAGAGAATCACTTGGAGCAGAATTATTTCTGCCACTCGGAAATAATACGTCCCTGCCCAGCACGGGTGTTTTCCACTGCAAGCGCGGTGGGCCTCATGACCGGGAGAGCCAGGCAGTGCATGGGAAATGCGGGCGTTCCCTGCCCCTCGCAGCCCTGGTCAAACAGAGCGGGCAGGTGCAAGTTAGGAGGCTACCGATTATTTATGGCTTTTAGATACTTTGTGGGTTTAGCTGGTGGAAAAGTTTTATTCCACTCACATGGACAAAACCCGACCGACTGTCTGGGCTGATTAAATTCGCATTGTTGGTGGAGCACATGGCAGGCAGGGGGAGAGTTATGAAATCTCACCGCCCATGCCATGGCAACGAGGCAAACAGCTCCTGGGAAGCCTGTGGATAATAGAAAGAGCAGTATTTCTCTTTGTGTTTCCACTGCCGACAGTTCCATCTGTACATCTGCCCGGCATGCGAAGCGCGAGCTGCGGGCCGTTCGTGAGGCTCCGCTGTCCTCTCCGCTCCTCCTCCTCCTCGTCCTCTGCTCAGTGAGCTGCTTGGGTGCAACCTGTTTCCAGGACACAGACAAGGAAAGCTCACCTCTCAAGGAACTGAAGGTGAGCAGAAAAGAGTAATGCAGGCAAAGGGGCCCAAGCAGCCATTTGGATCCATCCACTGGGGTGTTTGGATACTCCAATACTTTGGCCACTTGATGCGAAGAACTGACTCATCAGAAAAGACCCTGTTGCTGGGAAAGATCGAAGGCGAGAGGAGAAGGAAACGACAGAGGATGAGATGGTTGGATGGCATCACAGACTTAATGGACATGAGTTTGAGTAAACTCTGGGGGTTGGTGATGGACAGGGAGGCCTGGCGTGCTACAGTCCATGGGGTCACAGAGTCGGACACGACTGATTGACTGAACTGAACTGGACTGGAGTGTTGAGCTTCCCTTGTGGCTCACCTGGTAAATAATCCACCTGCGATGCAGGAGACCAGGGTTTGATCCCTGGGTTGGGAAGATCCCCTGGAGAAGGGAAAGGCTGCCCACCCCAGTATTCTGGCCTGGAGAATCCCATGGACTGTACAGTCCACAGGGTCACAAAGAGTTGGACGAGACTGAGCAACTCTCACTTCAATTGGCTGTTATCCTGGCTTTTCATTTAGGATGATATTGTGTCAGAGGCAGTATGAGAAGGAAAGACCAGGACTTAGTCAGAAAGCCAGAAATCTCACACTAACATGGCTCGTAGATTGTGCTGTGACAATCTTTTTAATTTGTATCTTTTGAGAGTGAGGCTGAAAAGCAAACAAACACGCTTGGCAGTTTTTCTAGAAATAAACCATGCACCTGGGTGTTTGAAAAGAGGCCCTCCCTCTGTGTGCCTCTCAGGACCCTCCCTCCCTGTTCCCATTCTTTTCTCCCCACCCCTCTCCCCTCACCTGGTCTCGCATTCCGGTGGGTGGGACCCCGAAGGATGTGGGATTAGCAGACAGAGCCCCCCCATGGCAAGGCCTCCAGGACCATGGACAGCAGCTTAGCCCTCCCTCTCGGGGTTCCCTCTCTGACCACGGTGACCAGTTTCCTGTCCACACGCCCCTGTTTACTGGCTGCTGGAATTCTCTGGTTTTCTTTCTGGCTCTTGTTAACCTCTGGGCATATTTCTTCAGGTTCTGACATGGCAGAGCTGATGGCATCACTTATTTGACAGGGGCTGTGAGTGTTTTTTGTTTTTCCTTCTATGAATGTAATGTGTTTAGACCAGAGGGCCTCTGGAAACTGGTGACTTTGAGTAAATGATAGTGTGAACATCTCTTCTGTAGCAGCTGGTGTGCGTCTCATGTTCTCAGAGGCAGCCAGCAGTGAGCTCTTGAGTCGCACAAGTTTCAGATACTTTGGCAAGATATCTATTGCTCATACCTTTTAAAAATGAGAGACTCACTGGAATTTGTTATTTTTCTGGAAGAATCAATAAAATATCCTATTTACACACACATGCACACACACATGTCGGTAGGTATATGAAGCATTTCTAATTGATCACAGTTCGTGCTTCTTGACAATGAGTGACTTTGCCTCCTGGGTGACACTTGGTGATATCTATCTGCAGGTGTGTCATGGTTAAGGTGTGGGAGGGCTGTGCTGTTGGCATTGAATGGATGGAGATCAAGCATGCAGTGCAGCCCCCACACAGAGAACCAGTTCTCCCCGAACATCAGTATTGCTGAGATTTAGAAATGCTTGCCTGTGATAAGCTTAATTCACAGGAACATCTCTTTATTTCCTTTCATTTTATGCTAATGGATTAAAAACTATAAGAAAATGTTCTGGTTTTGGTCAAGATGGAATAGCTCCATTCCTCCCAATTTCTCCCTCTTACAGGTAAGAATTTCTGACCATACCTCAACAAATAATTACAAGAAGACTCTGAGGGGTGAAAATAGAAAGCCAGTGTGGCTGGATAGAGAGCCTGAGCCTGGGGTGACAGTGAGTCCTCATCGCCTACCTGACATCCTGGAGGATGACCAGAAATTTCAGCTCCCTCAGCCCAGAACCACCAATGGGCATAGAAGACAAACTTCCAAGAAAAGTCAGTTCCCCTTAGCCTGAAAATGGTGGCAAACGATGACTAACAATAGAAACATTACTCCAACCAAACCCAGAAAAGCTTCACGTGCTCCTTCCTCCCTGTGACTCCAACAGGTTCATGTGCAAGCAGACATCTCACAGCAGCTCCCCCCCACCACCGACTCCCATGGGGTAGGCTGTGTGGTGGTGTCTGCGGGGCTGAGCATGTGAGCACAGTGCTGACGTTTCAGTTGCAGCTGCTGAGACAGTGTCTTGTTTGTTTTGTGGGAATGGTGTTGATTGGACAAAGGAGGGAGCAGAGCTTCAACCCTTTTCAGCAATGTGAATTTTCCCCCACTCTGATCCCCACCTGGTGTTACCAGTGCCCAGCAGAGTAGGTCTTAAGAAACAAGGTAGTGGGGGTCAAGCTCCTACCTTTGCTGGGGTGGTATCATCAGGGCTTGGAGAAACTAAACATACACACTCACCTGGCCCTCTCAACATGGAGACTGCCTGCTAAAAATAGATTTAACAAGATCCAAGTTGCCATAATATAATCTCTAAAATATCCAAGATACAACCAAAAATCACTCATCAAACCAAGTAGTGGGAAACCCACAGTTGAATGATAACATATAGTCAACAGACACTCACACTGAAATGAATCACATATTAATATATTTAGACAAGAATTTTAAAGCAGCCATTATGAAAATGCTTCAACAAAGAATTACAAGTTCCTTGATAAAAATAAAAAATTGAAAATCTCAGTAAAGAAGAAGTTATAAAGAAGAACCACGTGGAAATAATGGAACTAAAAATAAGATCTCTAAAAAAACTGGCTTAATGGGCTCCATAGTAGGATGGAAATGACAGAGGAGAGCTGTTGTTGTTCACTCAGTCAGTTGTGTCCCTCTCTTTGTGACCTCATGGATTCCAGCATGCCAGGCTTCCCTGTCCCTCACCATCTCCTGGAGTTTGCTCAGTCTTATGTCCATTGAGTCAGTGACGCCATCCAACAGAGGAGAGAGTCAACAGAATTAACTGAAACTGAAAACAAAGAGAGTAAACTATAAACTAGAGCCCCTCAAGGGCCTGTGGGACAATAACAGGAAACCTGAATTTTGTATTGTTGGATTCCCAGAAGGAGAGATGTGAGAGAATGCGCTGAATAGGTGTTTGCTGAAAACCTCCAAATTTAGCAATAGACAAACCTTCAGATTAAAGAAGCTAAAGAAATTCAAAATTAGGTAAATCCAAAGAAATCTACACCAAGAGCCATTCTATATAATGTTCAGAAACTGCAGAGAAAGAAAAAGTCCTGAAAGTAGCCAGCTAGAAAGGACAGTACGCTGGGGTCATAGCAACTCCAAGGATGGCAGACTTCCTATTTGAAACCATGGGAGCCAGGAGGAAGTTGGACAACACATTTCAGTTCTCCGTCCAGTGAAATATTCTTTGGAAATGAAAGGGAATCAGGATATGCTCATATGAAGGAAAACAAAGAGGATTTGTTGCTAGAAAGCCTACCTTTAAAGAACAACTAAAGGAAGCTTTCCAGACAGAGAGGAAGTGACAACAGAAGAGTCTTCAGAGAGGAAAGATGACCAGAATGGGTAAAATAAAGGTCCATGTAATATGCTGCCTTCACACATGCTAAAGTCATCCTTGTTTATTGAAGCAAAACCACAACACTATGTGTGGACAGGAAGTAGCATGGTTATATTTAAAGGGACCTAGTGGAGGAAGCACAAGGTGGAATCAGATTGCCGGGAGAAATATCAATAACCTCCGATATGCAGAGGACACCACCCTTATGGCAGAAAGTGAAGAGGAACTCAAAAGCCTCTTGATGAAAGTGAAAGAGGAGAGTGAAAAAGTTGGCTTAAAGCTCAACATTCAGAAAATGAAGATCATGGCATGTAGTCCCATCACTTCATGGGAAATAGATGGGGAAACAGGGGAAACAGTGTCAGACTTTATTTTTTGGGGCTCCAAAATCACTGCAAATGGTGACTGCAGCCATGAAATTAAAGGATGCTTACTCCTTGGAAGGAAAGTTATGACCAATCTAGATAGCATATTCAAAAGCAGAGACATTACTTTGCAAACAAAGTTCCATCTAGTCAAGGCTATGGTTTTTCCAGTGGTCATGTATGGATGTGAAAGTTGGACTGTGAAGAAGGCTGAGTGCTGAAGAATTGATGCTTTTGAACTGTGGTGTTGGAGAAGGCTCTTGAGAGTCCTTTGGACTGCAAGGAGGTCCAACCAGTCCATCCTAAAGGAGATTAGTCCTGGGTGTTCATTGGAAAGACTGATGCTGAAGCTGAAACTCCAGTACTTTGGCCACCTCATGCGAAGAGTTGACTCATTGGAAAAGGCTCTGGGAGGGATTGGGGGCAGGAGGAGAAGGGGACGACAGAGGATGAGATGGCTGGATGGTATCACTCATGAGTCGATGGACATGAGTCTGAGTGAACTCCGGGAGTTGGTGATGGACAGAGAGGCCTGGCGTGCTGTGATTCATGAGGTCACATAGAGTCAGACACAACTGAGCAACTGAACTGAACTGAACGGGGTGGAATTAAAGTTTCAATACTTAACTCAAAGTGGTAAAACATGGTAAGAGTTTTGTGATAAATCATGTATGTATACTATAATACTGAACAACAAATGAAACTATATAAAGTGATATACTAAAAGGCACTATAAATAAATCAAGATGAACTCCTAAAAATGTTTAAGTAACCCCCAGGCAAGTAAGAAAACAGAAATAGAGAAATGAAACAGAAGATACAAACAGAAAACAAACTAAATGGCTCACCTGAGCCCTAATAGATCAATAATTAAGTGTAAACAGTCTAAACAATATGATCATTAAAACTCAGAGATCAGCAGAAGAGATGTAAAAAATGAAACAACACTAACGATTGCCTATAAGAAGCTCACTTCAAATACTGTGACATAGGCAAATTGAAAGCAAAAAGATGTCAGATTCTTGCGAAACATACCCTTATCATGAGCTCAGCAATCGCACGTGGGTGCAGACCAAGACAAAGGAGATCGGTATTCACTTAGTACTCCTATGGGAATGTTCACAGCAGCTTTCCCTTTAGCTGCAAAGGCTAGAGACAATCCCGGTGTCCATCCACAGGTGGGAGGTTAAGCTGATCATGGCACCCCCATGCCCAGAAATGTGAGTTAGCAACAAAGAGAAGACGCTGACTCATGCAACAGCCTGGAAGGTCACAGAGGAATCATCTCAAGTGAAAAAAGCCCATTGCAAGAAGCTACAAACTGATTCCATCCAGCTGGCATTTTGAAATGCAAAACTGTAGAAGTCAGGGGTCGGGGTTGTGGAGGGAGGCAGCTGTGTGACAACGTGTAGCTCAGGGCCCCAGTGGTGGCAGTTCTGCTCGTGACCGGGCCGTGGTCGCAGGAGCAGGCTCACTTGACAGAGCGGCACACGTATATACATTACGTCACAGTGGTGGTGTCTAGAAGCAGACGGGGGATGACGTGAGTGCTCCTTTCCTGGCTGTGAGGCTGCTTCATAGTGAGGTGCCTTCCTGGGCAAAGCTGGGGAGGGCCAGCAGATCTTTCCAGACTCTACTACAGCTCACAAAGGCTTATGAATCTATAATGACTGCAATGTAAATGTTTTAAAAAATTTAAGAGTAGCAAGTTGTATTTTTGAAATTATAATATCTGGAAATTGTTGATTAATGAGTTAGGCTTCAATGGTCTTTCTATTTCTTCCACCCCCCCCCCCATCATTAATCTTTCCCCTCCCATACCAGAAATCCTTTCCCAGATGGCTCAGTGGTAAAGAAGATGCCTGTCAATGCAGGAGATTTGGGTTTGATCCCTGATCTGGGAAGATCTCCTGGAGAAGAAAATGGCAGCCACTCCAGTATTCTTGCCTGGAGAATCCCATGGACAGAGAAGCCTGGAGGGCTGCAGTCTGTGGGGTTGGAAAGAGTCAGACACGACTGAGCGACTGAGCACTCAGCCACTCGTGCACTCAGTGTATGACGCACGTGCGTGCTGCCCGTGGGAAGGTGCTGACCAGGAGGACACAGGGCCACCACATCTGCACCGAGGTGGGTGCAGAGCATCATCAGCTGTTGATCCCCAGGGACCCAGAGCTGCTCTGCTGGTGCCTGCATCAAACAGCTGGCATCTCCCAGAGGCAGGTACGGGTCATCTCTGGTCCCTGTGCTCACCAGTCCTTCAGCCACGCCTGCTTGGGAGAACGGCATCCCGTCTCTGCCTACATTCTGAGATGAAATTCCAAAATGCAGTCAGTTGCATGAGAAATGCTGGCACCTTAAGAAAACCCGCAACACAGCCTGGGCTCTTCCCCAAGCTTTGGTCTTAGTTTGCTGGGATTCGGACACTCAGTCCTTGTGTTGGTAACAGTCATAATACAATATGTCCTGGAGGGACCCAGCAATCAATTGTTCTATTACCATCTTAAATTTTTAAAAATCTTGGCAGAGAAAGTGATGAAGCAGCTTTGCAATACAAAACCTATAAGAGTTTCACTAGCTTTGAAAGGAAGTGCAGTTTGATTTAAAGTCCTCATCTCTATAACACAAGGCAGACCATCAAAGGGAGGCTCTCACTAGACATGGACCTTGGGATGGAGTCTAAGTGGCCCCCAGCTGGGGGGAGCCAGGGGGTTCCTGTCCACTGTCACCCCTGCCTCTCCCCACCCTCCTTGGCTCTCCTGTCACTGCTGATGACCACCACCAGTGCCTCCCTGCTTCACTGGGCCTTCTGCTCCGGGCATTCTGGATAGTTCGAGGCCCAGTCCTCTGCCACTCAGACTCCAGTTCACACTGCCGGCTTCACACCAAGGTCAGGCTCAGGCTGTGGAGGTGGGTGCCGCGCTGCCTTCAGGATGGAAGACAGGAGCGGGGTCCTCGAGCCCCTAGTCCTGCAGCTGAGCCAGTCTCCCTTGGACCAGAGACGACTCTGTCTCAAACTCAGCGCTCTGTTTGGTCACCCAAGATATATTCTGAAAACAAACAGGTTTTCTCTTGAGATTTAATTTACTGTATTGTGTCTGTGTTTTGTTCTGGGAGTTTATAACTTGAGCTTTCAGAAAGTTTCCCTGAAGTTCGTGAATATTTGTCATTCTTTAAAGAGGGGGACTTCCCTGTAGCTCAGATGGTAAAGAATCTGCCTGCAAAGCAGGAGACATGGGTTTGATCCCTGGGTTGGGAAGATCTCCTGGAGAAGTAAATGGCAACCCACTCCAGTGTTCCTACCTGGAGAATCCCATGGACAGAGGAGCCTCGTTCTATAGTCTGCTGGGTCGCAGAGACGGACATGACTGAGCAACTAGCACTGTTACACGGTCAAAGAGAAGGATGACTTGACAGGGACACATAGGAAGGTGTTTACTGCTTTGGAAACACAGGGAAGAATCCTGTCTTCCCTTCGGTCACCCTGAGAACACTTGGCCAAGTGTCGACACGCACCCCAGTGCTTGTCCAGCAGCTGGTGGGCACTTCCACTCAGACCTGTTACGAGGGTCAGCCCTGCACCTCATCTTTACCTAAGATCCACTGAAGTTTATGATATGATCCTCTTTCTCAAAGCTGTTGTCCTTTTGGATTTAGTAGTAGTGAGTTCAAGAATGTAGTTGCATTTTGTTCTGATAGTTGTTTAGTCACTGAGTCATGTCCGACTCTTTTGTGACCCTGTGGACTCTAGCCCGCCAGGCTCCTCTGTCCGTGGGACTCTCCAGGCAAAAAGACTGAAGTGGGTTGCCATTGCCTCCTCCAGGGGACCTTCCTGATGCAGGGATTGAACCCATGTCTCCTGCATCACAGGCAGATTTCTACTGTCTGAGCCACGGTTACATTTTCTTTCAAAGCATCTTTTGTACTTGGACAAGCGTGCACACACACATGTATTTTTTTCCTTGTGGAAATAAAGAAGCACAGAAATAGAGACTGTGATCTAACATGTCAGTGTCCACAGTGGCCCTGCGAGCACAACTTCAAGTCCAAAGTCAAATCTTGATGAGACTCTGCTCATGCTTTAAGAATTATTGTTAAATTAGTCCTTGTTCCCTGAACACAGAAGTCTGCAGTCAGTGTCTAGGCCCTCTGTGGACCCTGAGATGGCCTTTAACAGAAGCAAGAGTGCCAGGGCTGCAGAGCCAGACGGGCTCTTAGAGAGGGGGGCTGGGGGAGGAGGGCCCACGGGGGTCTTCCGCATCAGGCTGGAGTCCAGTCCACGCACTTTCAGACAACAGAGGAGCACTCCAGCTTGGTGGCTGTTTAGCTATTTCTAGCAGGTAAGCAGCTGCTGACAGTGTGTATCTGAGGAAAGAGCATGTATCTTCAATTGCTGCTTTTCCTATAAAAATTACCCCGGAAGCACACTTTTTAAAGTTCCCACACTAAAAAAATTCAGGAGAAGCAGTTCACAAAAAAATCTCTTTCACTGCTCAAAAGCACTTTTTTGGGGGTAATTTATACTAAGCCCTTTAGAATGTCATATTGGTCCTTTATTAGTAACCTTGACAATATGATTAGACTCCAAAAAATGTCTACTTGTTAGTGAATAGCTTTCATTCTCCAAACTTTAAAGAGGCTACTCAGCTCTGACCAAAGCAGGCTTCGTTTTTTAATTTTTTTGCAACAAAAAGCACAGATGATAATAAAATGTATGTTTAGATCAAGCCTGCAATTACACATATCTGGTAACAGTTAAGTAAATGTTGTAGTTTTGTAGATTTGTTGGAACAGACTACTTGGCTGCCATAATTAGGGCAGAACTCTAACTTTCATTTTCTGAATTACAGTTAACTTTAAATTATAATTGTAAAAATGATTTTGTTAAGAAGCAGGAGAAAACCTAATTTTTAGAAACATGCATTTTCTAGTGGCAAAAGCCTTTGTCCTCTTACATATCATTTCCCCTTTATTACGTGTTGAATCCTATTTACAATTTGTTTAGATGTTACCACAAACAGCGTAAAGCTTAAGTTGCTGAAGTTGAGAAAAGTGGGAGAAAGCTACCTGAATTGACTAAAGAAGACAATGAAAGCCTTAGCTACATTAATTGAAAAGCATTTTAATAATCGATCGTGACAGAGGGGCAAAGAAAGAGAAGGAAAACAAAACAAAAACACAAAGCAAATCCCTCAGCCACACCAACAAGCTGAAATAAACCCCTCAAACTTTAACCTTCACACAGAGATCTTGTCTTGCTTTTCAAAAGTCCCTAATATTTTCCAGATCCCACCACCCGCCCTCCTCCCCAAGTCACTTCACTGCCCGTATGTTATTTAAATGCTGATAATCTTGTTCATGGTAATTTCAATGAGCAACAGCAGACATATAATGCTTCCTCTTTTAATAGGTGCAAAGTGAGTTATTGTCACAAAGCAGATATGAAAAAGGGACGTGAAAAGAGAATCTTGCTTAATCTCTGTAATACGGGTGTGGGAGGGTGCGAACGTGGTCACCTGAATTATGCATGTCTATTGTGTTCAGATATCATAAATCAGTGCGTGAATACCCTGCAAATCATTTTCAGTTCGTGAACATTTATATACAGCGCTCTTGAGCGCTGAAAAGACAATTAGTCATATTTGTATGCCGGAATTAATTGAGAGTGAGATGCGGGAGGCAGACGAGAACAAAGAATGCTTTTTGTCAGTTCTTCCAACTGACAGGGATAATTAGATATATGAAATTGAAATTCCTCAGCAGGGGGTTTCTGTTGACAATGAATTTTCTTTTGATTCCATTCTGTTATTCTTTTATGCTGTCATCTGTGGCAATTTGTTATTCAGCTTGAAGCTTAAAAAAGCAAAGCATTCCGCTTTTATGAGTAGATGATGTCAGTTTGTACACTGCTGGGAAATAGAATTAAATGTAATCTTTAAACTAAAAAAAAAAAGAAGAAAAGAAAAGAAAAAAAAATAAAATCAGTTAAAGAGACAGTGTGCTGTTTACCCAGCCGGTAGAGGAGAAACTTCACAAGAGATTGTCAGAACTTGTTCAGCAGTGTTTGAAGTTGTTCAAGCTCCATTAATCCAGGGCCTTGATTGCAGCTCCAGCCATCCTTCTCAGAGGCTGAGCTGAGGGCAGGGAGACGCGCGTTCTCACTGCCCGAGAGGCGCCTGGCGTTGGTGCAGGCCGAGCACCTGTCGTCCCCACTCCTTCCTGTCTTCACAGCCCCAGGAGCTCCACGCTCTCATCACCTCTTTTCTTGGCTTCTGTCTGAGTCAACTATGTTGTGGCTAGCAAGAGGAAGCTAAAGAAAAGCTTGCAGTCCCTTTGCCCCACCCAGAAAGGTCCAGAATATGGCATCGATGCTGCTTGTGCGGGCATGCTGCGGAGCCAGCTTTTGGCATATTTCATCCATCAGGGTCAAGGCGCCCACCATGTAGCTTGCAGCCCCGTCACCCTACAAGGGCTTGTTGTCAGAGGGAGCACATTGTGCGCTATGGATTGTGGACTGGGTCAGCACCTCCTCTTCCAACTCCAGCCACTTCCGTGCCGAGAGGTCTGCCTCTCAGAGCCCCTCCTTGTCTGCAAGGAGGGGTCAAGTGGAAGACCACCCCCAGCCATGGCCTCTGCAGGGGAAGACACGTGCCGGCCTGGGGTGCAGAAGCCGGGGCCCCACGGCCCTTCTTCCCAGGAGTACTGCCCCCTGTGCCGTCTACTTGGTCTCCGGTCCATTGTGTTCTCAGCACCCATGCTTCAGACACGAGCACGTGAGCACGCTGAGTGTCTCCCACAGGGGTAGCATGCTGGTCCTGGGGAGATGGGAGTGGTGAGGTGGGGTGTAGAGATAGCCTGGGTTTCTTAGAGCTCCGAGTGCCAGCTGCACATGAACCACCACCACCATCTGATGAAATGCCATTTCTTGAACCCTTTACCAAAGTACAGAGTCGGGTATGTAGAGCAGGTGCAGGAGTCTGAATTTTCAGTGGCCATTTAGGTGATTCTTGTAGGGATTAAATTTGGAGAAGCACTTGCCCTCGGAAGGTACCTGGGGCTGCAAGTGAATCCTGCTTCACCATCAGTTTTCTTGCACAAGAAGGCAGACTACCTCTTGCTACTGTGTTGTTACTTGAAACATTCAAGCCAGGGGTTTGTTCCCGGACCACCTTGGTTGTCCTGTGGGCAAAGAGCTCCAAGGTGGAGGTGGGTCTGTATTAGCCCACTGAAGCCAGTTCAAACAGCCTCGTAAGTGCTGAACATGGATGTAAGAACGTGCCTTGGTTGTAGTCTGTGGATCAACACACGTGGTGAGGGTGTCTGTGCGTGTTGTTTATCTATGGGGACTGAGCTCAGGGCAGGGGACTGGAATAACTGTGTTGATTCTTGTGTTTGGGTTCTGAGCACAGAGCAGAGGTTCTCCGGAGGCCGTGTTTGTTTTCTAGCTCCATCTTTGCACATGTTACATGGATTCTGGAAAACCATAGAAACAACTTCCTCCCTTTCAAAAGTGTTTCTTCCCCACTTGGAGTTCTCCATGCTGCTGCTGCTGCTGCTGCTGAGTCGCTTCAGTCGTGTCCGACTCTGTGTGACCCCGTAGACGGCAGCCCACCAGGCTCCCCCGCCCCTGGGATTCTCCAGGCAAGAACACTGGAGTGGGTTGCCATTTCCTTCTCCAGTGCATGAAAGGAAAAGTGAAAGTGAAGTCGCTCAGTCATGTCCCACTCTTCGTGACCCCATGGACTGCAGCCTACCAGGCTCCTCCGCCCATGGGATTTTCCAGGCAAGAGTACTGGAGTGGGAGTGCCATCGCCTTCTGCCAGTTCTCCATGAAACCTCCTTAACTCTCTTCTGCCTCTGTTTTTTCTCTTCATCTGTCTCTAGTCTCCTCAGAGTCTGGAAGGATTGCTTCTCCAAAAGAAAATTCCTTAATCAAAATGAGCATCCTGGTGACTAAATGAAAAGAGAAACAATAAAAACCTAATTTTCGTCAAAAACAAAAATCTCAAGAGGTGTTGGTGAGTTCCAGCTTACTACTGTGCCTGTCAGTGGGCCCTGGGGACCCTCACTGGTTGAGGCAATTTGGGATCAAACAGCCTCACTTAAGTAAGGAAATGTCCTGTGCAAGTTCAAGGAGAGGAGAAGGTCACCCACGGATAAAAGGAAGAGTCAAGGCAGAAAAGCACCCCCAAATACAGGCCCTTCTAGACAAAGGCTCAGTGAATTCAAACCAAACCCCAAGCCTTAGTTTTTCCTTTGGGCCTGAATTCAGCTGAAGATCCATGTTTATCCTCTTTCCTGATGGATGTGTCTCTGAAGTGCTCTAGGTGACGCCTACAACTTTCTTCAGAAACGAGTCACTGTGATTTTGTTTTCTGGTCCCATAGGTTTGGCTGAGTGGAGGGAATGGGGCTCGGATTCATGCCTGTGAGGAGGGGGCAGTGGATGGAGGCGTGTGCTTGGACTAGGATGCCCACCACTGTTCCTGGAGACCTTGGACGCGTCCGTCCTGCACGCCGGTCAGTCTCGTCTTGGTGATGTTACTGGGGGACTCTCTCAAGCTGTTTCAGCTGCTTGTGTCCGAAGGACCCTGAGAGACTCAGGACCAGTGAGACTGGTCTCCACAGAGTGGCAGTAAAGTCTCCAAACAAACTCACCCTGAGGTCAGTCTTACTCTTAATCCCCCAGAAAGATGTTGCACCCTGGTCGGGAGATACAACCAGCGTTGGGGCGCTAAGGTGGTTGTGATCGGCTCAACCACTGTCATCTTCTTGCTGTCCTTGCCCATTTTTGTGGCCTGTCAGATAAATAGTAAGTCATTTGCTCATTGCAACGCTGTTATTAAGCACCTACTGTGTGCAGCCCTTAGGCCCTGGGCTCTGTGCACGTGGTTTTAGCCTGCGGCACTGAAGGAAGGGACTCTCTTTGGAAGGTATGATTGTCTGTTTACAGCTGTGTTTACATCTTGGTTCCTAAAAGTGAGCTCTCCCTCCTGAGAGATTCTGAAGTCACGTCCTTCAAACGCCCTTCCTTTCCAGAAGCGAACCGTCTGTCAGATCCCGATCTCCGTCACCAAGTTTTGTTTTGGAAAATGAGCTGTGCAGACAGGGTAGCTGTTCCTGCAATTGTCCTGAGAGCAAATTAAATTACCACTGTGACTGCTCTGCAGCGCAGACCTGCTCTCTGTGGTCCCTTCCAGGCCCGCAGTGCTCCGAGTTCTGTCCCCCCAACCCCCAGGGTGGGCCACTGTCGTCTCTGTGGGGACGCAGGGCTCTGACCAGCATCCTTCCTGCGCCATCTTCCTCGGGCAGTTCAGCTGCTGTGGTGGCTGCCCCTCATGTCTGCAGTGTGCTGGGCGCTCCTCCTGCATCAGAGCCTGTGTGTGTTTCACACTGGATCTGCTTTATCCACATTTCTGGCTTTTTTACTCAGTAGAGATGCTGGGTTGGAGAAGACTCTTGAGAGTCCCTTGGACTACAAGGAGATCCAACCAGTCCATCCTAAAGGAGATCAGTCCTGGGTGTTCTTTGGAAGGACTGATGTTGAAGCTGAAACTCCAATACTTTGGCCACCTGATGTGAAGAGCTGACTCATTTGAAAAGATCTTGATGCTGGGAAAGATTGAGGGCAGGAGGAGAAGGGGTTGACAGGGATGAGATGGTTGGATGGCATCACCAACTCAATGGACATGGGTTTGGGTGAGGTTGCCTGTGGCTCTTGTCTTCCTGAGTTTCGGGATGGTAACAGCATCGACCTTGGAGACTGTGTCTTACTTTCATTTTAAAGAGAAGCACTCTTTGACTTGACCCATGAGTCCTCAGCCCTTCTCTGTGGCCCTCATAGAGCACTCACTCTGTGTCATAGTTCCAGGTCTGTGGCTCCTGTCTTTGTGTGGCAGTGGGCTGACAGCAGAGCCCCGGGCTGCTCCCCTGCAGCCTGGCCCTCACCATCTTCTCCACAGCGTCTACAGAGACCCCAAGGCCTGCAGTCTGGGAGTAGACCCGTGAATCAGAGGTGAGGTGAGTCTGACTGTATAGGCGTCTGGCAAAGGAAAAATGAAGCTTTTCCTTCTGTGTGTGGTCCACTCAACTATGGACAGTTTGGAACGGTTTGTGCATGTGTGTATGTGTGTGTGCAGATGTGTACACGTGTGTCCATTCAGGGAGAGGTGAGGGGGCAAAGGCCCTCTGCCATGAGGATGCTCCCGAGGTCCAGTGGACCTCATCCCCCAATCCCCAGGCTGAGGGCCCAGCCTCTGTAAGCCCTCTGATGGCAGCCATATGGCTGTGATGAGAGCAAGCCCACGCCCAGACTCTGTGTCCATCCTGGTCAAGTGGAACCCTGTCCCTCCCAGGGTGGGGGTGTCCCGTCAAACTGACTAGCTAAGAAGTGGCTGGTTGGGCTCCCTCAAGGGCACTCCATGCTGGGGCTCAGCGCTGTCCCTGGCGGGCAGGCTGTCCTCCTGCCCTGACTGTGTCTGACCGGCCTTGGGGCCTGGCGCCCACACTGCAGGGTCACGTGTGGCTACTCTGTCCATAAGCCATCGCCAGGTGGCTGACATGGCGGCCGTGTCGTCCTGTGTCTGACCCCAGGTGCCCCGGTGAGGAGCTCTTTGCCTGCAGTGGCGGGGGCAGTGCGGGTACAACTGCATCCACACTGTATTTAAGCTGTTGTCCGGTCGGTCTGTCATTTTGTCTCTTCAGCGGGTGGATGGCACTTGGCCGCCGCCCCAGCTCTGCATCCTCATGCTCACAGATCCCATCCTCCCAGGAAAATGCAGAGACGTTGCACTCGCCGATGTACCTGCCTGATCTCTGTCCCCAACCAGTGACCTCGGAGGAAGTCCTCACCTCTATCCAGCCGGTGAGACCCCTGCATTAGAGTCTGTTTCCAGCTCTCTTAGGAAGGAGGGCATCCTACTTCAGAGGGCAAGCCTCAGGCCGGAGGTGGGGGGGGCGGGGCGGGGGCGGACAAGCTTGGGTTCAGCTGAGACCAGCTCCATCCGCTTCAGGGGGCAGGGAGCTCAGGGCGGCATCACGCCGCAGGAAAGGCCCCCTTGAGGCTGGGGGTGCTCTCCCTCCCAGGACCGTGAGTCATCAGGTCACACTGGCTGTGCTGGGGTGAGGAGTGGGCTCCCTGGGGTGGTGAGTCCCATCTGAGCAGGGAACAGCTCGCAGATGGCTGCCAGACAAGAACCCAGTGGAGCCAACACCACCGCCCCCTGCTCCAGGGAAGGCGAAGGTCCCGTGTGGTTGGTGGGTGGCTGTTGGTTGCATGAGGGGCCCGGAATGTGTCATGTGGAAACAGGGGTGGATGGGCGGGTTGAGGAGCGAAAGGAGGTCATCAAGCCAATCCGGATGGCGGACGGCCTCGGCCAGTTAAGAGTCCAGTGGAGTCAAGGCCCGAGATGAAGGGCAAAGGGACGCTGCAGTCGAGGTGACCTTTGTGAGGACTGAGGAAGACGTGAAGAGAAAAGCACCTGCGGAGGCTGTGGGGCGCCTCTCTGTTTGATCTGTTGTTTTTAAATTTTATTTATTTTTAATTGATTGATGATTGCTTTACAATATTGGTTTGATTTGTCATACATCAGCATGAATTAACCACAAGTATACACATGTCCCCTCCCTCTCGAGTCTCCATCCCACCTCCCGCCCAGTCCCACCTCTCTAGATTATGACAGAGCCCCAGGTTGAGTTCGCCGAGCTACACAGCACATTCCCATTAGCTGTCTATTCACATATGTTAGTGCATACGCCTCCACGCTGCTCTGTCCCTCTTTCCGAGGCGAGTGTCACACATGGTTTAGACCGGGTTGGTGGGTGGTCCACCCCCAGGGCTGTGTCATCTCCTGGGTCTGAAGATCCTGGGAGTGGTCATTACGGCAGGGCACCCAGGCTGAGGACAACTTTCTTGCTGGGCAAATGAGCAAATGTCTCCTTAAACTTTCAATTCGCTTCCTCAACATTAAAAGGAAGAAGGACAGCACGCATTCCGGGGTAAGTGATCCACTTTAGCGAGAAGACACACTTTGCCATTACAAAGAGGTCAAAAGCCTTCATTAAAAATAAATTGTCAGAAGAAAAGAACCAATTATGGTTCACATGATATGAGCGATCAATATAATTAAGAAACGAACTCCCCATAAAAAGACTGGCTCACGGTATATTCCAGCAGGATTGATATTGTATGGGCTAATTAAATATTTATCAAGTGTTGGCAGTGGGTGAAGCCATGCTTGATGGTACAGGGAGCCCAAAACATATTTCCTTTACTAAGGAACTTGACTATAATAGTCCGATCATGCATAATGAAGGCGGGTGTGATCAGTGTCGCAGCGTAGAGGGTGGGAGGATGAGCTCGGATGTTTACATGAGGTTTCTTTCCTGTGTGTCATCATTTCTGTCCTGAGTGCTCAGTCTGAAACATTCAGAGAAAATTTGTTTAATTAAAGTATCAGTCATATTCTCCCAGGACTGTGGGTCAGGGTCTGGGCTCCTCCTCCAGGGGGCTCCTGTTTGGGACGTGGTGCTCCGTCAAAGCCCCTGCATGCTTTTCACGAGGCGCTTGTCACACGAGACTGTGAGAATTGAGCCACGGCCACAATGCACAGAGCAGCCTCTCTCCGCGAGCAAAACGCATTCCCACGGTTCAGCCTGACGCGGGGGAGGCCGGCTCCCCCTGTCACAGGGAGGACTGGTCACATTGGCCCTGCCTCCACCTTGGGGGTAAAAGCCGCCCAGCTGTGCCACGAGGTCTTGGCAGAAGGAGGAGGTAACAGGTGTGACAGGCAGTGTGGGGAGGGAGAGAGGTGTGCAGGCTGGTTCTGCTTTGCACTGTTTCTCCGGACCCACTTCCACTCATCCAGGAGGACTTGAGTCTAGCTACTCCCTTCATCCAGGAGATAAAAAGCTGCCACCTCTGCTCAAGTGTCCCAGGGCTACGAGACAGGGTGGACGGCGGGGCAGAAAGTGGAGACAATTGTGATAACTGCGGGAAACCACACACCCATGTTAGAACACACCATCCTAGAAGCAGGGGAAGTCAGCTCTTTTCTTCTGTGCAGATTCTAGGTGGTCAGGAGCGGGCATTTCCCCGGGAGAATGAAGAGGAGGTGGAGACGGGCAGCCCAGGCCATGGGGACTCCGGAGCCTGTCACCAGAGGCATTGAGGCCTCCGGGTTGTCTGGGTCTCACCAGAGGGGACCTTGGCCAGAGCCGCCCTGCTGCTCCCAGTGCGTGGTCCGTGGGCTCCCCCAAAGCTGTCCCCTGAGAGCCAGCTCCAGGGCACCGGCCCACCTTGTTCTGGAGAATCAGAGGCTGCACCTTGCCCAGGGCCTCAGTGCTGGGCATGAGCAGCTGAGATGGGCATGTAGGGGGATAATTCAGCGAAATGTTCTGGAGGGTCTTAAATTTATTCCAGAGTGAAATAGATGATGATTCACCTATGCAAGGCTTACAAATTCATCTCTCTTCAAGGGGACAACGTGAAAAGGATCTCAAACATAGAAACGGATGAGTTTTCAAAACATTAGAGTGCTGGTTGTGGGGGAAAGGTGGCAGAGGTGGGAGAGGCTGAGCTCACCTCCGCTCGTGGGTACATGGACGTTATCAGGATTTACAGGGCAGCCAGCCATCAGCAAGAACAAGCTGAGGTCCCGCTAGATCAGGCAATGTCTACACTCGGCCTCTCCCCCGATTCCATGCATTCATTCCTTTGTGAGGGCGCCAACTCTGAGAAGGGGACAGTTGCTTCCTTCACCCCCCGGTCCCACCCTCTCTAAGGAGAAGACTCGACTCCAGCATGGTGTGCATTTTGCATGACACTCTGCATCACATTATCTGGGACATCAAGGTTAATATAGAAACAGTTTATGACTGTTGTCCTCCAGGGGCGGTTATGGAAATAAGATGTCTATGTTGCAGAGTTCTCTCAGCGAGGGGAACAGAAACGTTCAATAAATAGAAATAAATAAATAAATCGGAAAAAAGTAACTCGCAAACATTTTGGCAAATATAAAGTGCGTGAGCGATTGTGTCCCGAGGGTATAGAATTAACTCGCATGATGATAATTTATATTTTATGTGAGTTTTATTTTTAACACCTGCTTTTCTTTGCAATTCATGAAAAAACATATTGATATCAAGGCAATCGTGCTGTCATGGAATTCATAATCCTAACTGGGAGACTTCGCATCAATATGACACGTCTCTTTTATGCTAACTCTGGCAATTTAGGAAAAAGTACAGGTTATAAACAGCTAATAAAACTTCGCCATTTGTTTGTCTGATACGTTTTCTTTTCATTCAACTGAGTGGCTCTGGAGAAATCTGAGTTTGAGGGGCGGTGGGGAAGGTTTGCGCCCCCATCTCAAGTCACCTGCATGGCTTCCTGAGGCATGAGCTTGGGGCAGGGGGTTGGGCTGGAAGTTTAGGTCCACTCCCCATCAATGGCGCGGGGTCAGGAGAGGGGTCAGGTGGTGGGCGTGGAGGGACTGGGCCCGCTGGCCCGGCTCCCCTGTGCTCACGGCATCCGTAGCATCAGCCTGGCTCTGTTTGGTGCAACGGCAGGGTCAGCCTCCGTCTGCCCTGGACCTTTCATTATGCCCTCGACCTCAAACTCCCCTCTGTGTTACATGCCTGCCATATGATTCTTTTCAAGTTTTTAACCGTTTAAACATCATTCTGGTTCGTGGGCAGCACAGAAACGGGATTCAGTGTGCGGGCCGTGGTGTGCTGCACCAGGCCCTGGGGTTCTGATCTGCTTCTGCACGGTGGGGCCTGCCTGGGCATCAAGGATTCTCTGTGCCACGAGGCCCGTGGCCTTCCCTTCAGGGCGGCCTGATCGTCAGGGGCCCCGCTCTGAGCGCAGGCAGGGGTTCCGAACATCCCCTCCCCACCTGGCTGGCCTGCAGCCTGAACGGGTGAGGGTCCAGACGAGGACCACGCCTGTTCTTCCCTCTTGTGCAGCCTGGCTCCAGCCTGTGGGCGGGTGGCCTGCCCTGCCCCAGGGCTCCCAGCGGGTGTGGGGCTGGGTCTCCATCTCCAAGGCCTGCCCAGGAGGGCCCCCGGGGCTGCACCTGCTCGGGTGGGCGGGCTGCCCTACTCCCCACGACTGAGCCGGGGGCTTGGTGCTGGGGGTGGGACCAGGAGAACTTCTGCCAGTTCCTCCGAGGACTCAGCTCCATTTAGTGGGGACTTGTGGATGGAGCAGCTTTTAGGGCCCGCGGGTGGGAATTCTGTAAGCAGTGCTCGGCCATTTGGATAGTGTGACCGCCCCAAAGGTAGAAATCTCTTAGATTTTCCTCTTTCTCTGGCTCACTCCATGCTGTGCACTTTTTCCCTAATGCACCCCGGCAGCCTGGCTTGTGGATGAGATTATATGACTCCCAAGGAAGGAAGGAAGCAGAGGGAAAGCATCGCAGGCGAGCAGGGCAGGCCCGCCTCACCTGTCCTCACCTGTGCTCACCTGTGCTCACCTGCCCTCACCACGGGGAAAGGGAAGCAGAGACCAGGGTGGCGAGGTCCTGCTCACATCCATGATGGGGACTGGTCACATACAGAGTTTTTCCAACTAGAACACACAGCCACCACTTTATCCTATTTCTAAAAGCAAAAGAGGGCAGGGACCCCAGGATAGCAATGTTCTGATGGCCAACGAGGAACATGCGAAGAGTCATATTTTCTTCTAATGCCATGTTGTGTATATATTTGCACTGAGGCACTGATCCCAACTCACTTTAGGTGATGTGAAATCTAGTTGAATTCTCTCAGAGCATGGTTGAAAGTCTGTGAAATAGTTGGGGTAAACTGATACCTCCCGGCAGGGAGAATGGTCTCACAGCCGTTGTAGTCACAGGGGAAATGGGACTCTCTCCAGGCTTTAGGGGTAAAGCCCAGAGGTCCCCGGACACTCAGGAAGGCAGTGCATTAACTGGTAAAGGAGCTCCCAGCCGAGGCTGCGTTGCTCACCCCAGACATTTTCTCCGGTTGAGATGTCACCCTGCACTCGCCCCTCACTGGGGACCCGACGCCTTTCTGCATCTCCATTCTCAGGAGGCACTGAGTCTCCTTCCTGCTCCTCAGCTCCAGATGTGCAGCAGGGTTTCCTCCTCAACGCCACCTCCCTCCCAGCCACTGCCCCCCCATCCTGTGCGGGTCCGCTCAGCTTGGTCCTGCCCTGGGCTTGCCGCAGCTTGGGGGCGTGAGGGCCCAGGAGCATCCTTCAGGTGGACCTCGGCCCAGCGGACCCGCGTTGGCTGACGCTTTCCCAGCACATCCATGATGGACATTTATCTGCTGCAGACGTGACCCATCCGCTGTCCACAGCAGCCCCTGTGACTTCCTGGCCACACCCTGTGTCATCTCAGTGTTCGTCATGCTCCCGGGAAGGGCTGTGCCTTCTCTGGGGACTTCTTATAAAATATTTCTGGTGAGTGAGTGCTAACTCTTTAGTTTATTCGATATACTTTCATATGATTTTTGAAGAATAGTCATCAATATGCCATTTACTACAGATCTGAGAAATCTGATTAAATAAGCATCTCTTCCATGGGTTCCCCAAGCCCTTCCCCCAGACACACACTCTCTCTCAGTCACTCTGTCTCTACTGATTTTTGGAGCTTCTTTCTTTCTTAAACAGGAGGATCTGAATCGAGGTAACTTTGCCTTCCTTGGGTCAGTACACGGCTCATGGCGTATCCGTCGAGACCCTGGCTCTGCTGACCCTGCCCTAGGAGTGGGCACCACAGTGCCCAGGGGGAGGCGTGGGGGGACACAGTGCAGAGAAGCAGGATGGGGCAAGGGGTGAAGGGGCACCTTGGTGAGAAAAGGATAAGACCTTGAGGGCCCCGTAGGGTGACGGGTCTCAGGAGCGATCATGGCCTCATCGTTCTAATGTGGTCACCTAACTCCTGAGCCGCAGCATCTCCACCAGCATCAGCCTTGGTGGGAGAGGAGACTGCTTCAGGCCTGAGAACAACACCCCCTCGTGACCAGGAACCCTCTGCTCACTTGGCAATAACCACTACCCCACCCCACCATTTTGGTGCAAAACGTTTATTATTATTATTATTTTTTGCTATATAGTAGGTCCCTGTTGGTTAAGAACTTTTACTTTTCAGGAGAATTAATAGCCGGCACATGTGTCCGTTGAGTGAAGGAAAGACCAGCTCAGCCTTTGCCTCTGGAAGCTAAAAAGGAGAGGACTGGGGTTGGAG
>SJXQ01001015.1:631846-648974 GCA_006408695.1 Aepyceros melampus
GCGCCTCAGGATCACAACTTTTCCCCTTCCCGAGAGAAAACAGTGTTATTATTTTATTTCTAATTCCCTAATGTGTGACCCAGCAGCCCGTATCATCTTACGGGATAGAGCGCTGCGTGCAGGGCGGAGGTGCGATCAGAGCTTTCATATCCCCCCCGCCGGCCCTTACATCATCCCGCCACTCTCTAAGAGGATTTTCAGCCGGCTTGGCTTCGTTATTAAAATAGTAATTAATTTTTTCCTCTTCACAAAACCCAGGGGCCTTGAGATGGAGGCCTCGGCAGAGAGGGCAATCTCCTTTTGAAAGTGGCCTTTCTGGAAGCCGTAATCGGCTCCCCGGCTGTACAGTACACATGTTCTCCAGTAAATGTGATTAAAGAGCCGCACAAAAACCCCCTTGCAGAAAATTAATTCAGTTTCCAGAATAAAAAGTTTGATAAAGTTGTGCAATGCTCCAATGACAACACATAATAGAAGGGTAGAGTTTTATCCCCTTGAAGGATAAATGAGTGGCCAGAAAGGTCTGGTAGTTCCCAGAGTAAAAACATCTGCTACAGCTAATTCACGTTCGCCGGCCGCACTGGGCCGCAGGCGGCTGGCCTCGCTGCTGCAGGACGGCTGCAGGCGGGGGTCTCTGCATCCTCCTCAGCCTCTGTCAGGGCTCATCCAGCTCCATGCTGCACCCAGCAACCCCCAGAGCCCTGAGGGGCTGGGGACCTTCATTTCTGTTCTGGAGGCCCGTGTGCAGTAGAGGCTCAAGACCTGGTAGAGGCCCTGCCTGCCACTTACGAGCTCTTCCCTTCTTCAAACCTCAGTCTTGTGCTCTGTGAGACAAGACTAATATGTCTCCTTTCGGGGTTATCATGGGGATTAAATGCAATAATAAATCTAGAGGGCTGGCCACGGTTCCTGCCGCAGGAACTGCTGTCAGGAGCTGCAGGCAGAGGAGGGTGGAGGGAACATGGCCCCGAGGGCAGCTCCTTCTCCTTTGCGGGCAGAGCCTGCCTTGTGTCCTGAAGAGGTTGACTAGGCACCCCATGCACGTCCCCTTGGCAGCAGGTTGATCAGGCACCTCCATGCACTTCCTCTTGGCAGCGAGTTGACCAGGCATCTCCATGCACGTCCCCTTGGCAGCGGGTTGACCAGGCGCCCCCATGAGCGTCCCCCTGGAACTTCAGAGTATGAGCTGTCAGGTCTCTGCTGACTTGATTTGTGAAGGGCCCCAGGATGGAAGCATCATGCATGTGGAGCGGCCCTGACTCTGCTGGCTGGCATCCTGATGAGAAGAGACTCAGAGAGAAGCCACTGGTTGGAATGGTGCGGCCACGGCCAGGAGCACCAGGGGCCCCAGAAACTGGGGAGGCAGGAAGGCTCCCCCCGTTGCCTCTGGAGGGAGCACGGCCCTGCTGGCACCTTGAGCTCAGACTTCCCGTCTCCAGAACAGAGAGAGAATAAATTCTGCTGCTCTGGGCTGCCAAGTTTGAGATAGTTAGTTAGGTTGCCTGGGAGACCGACAGGCGATAGGGAGGGTCAGCCCTTCTTTTGGGAAGGTTAGGCCCTGAGATGGGGGTCCTGGGCCCATCCCAGCTCCCGGTAAACCTGTTGAGGGGGATAGGGAGCACTGCCCAGGCAGCCTCAGCCCGGGGGGCCAGGGCCTGTGCGGAGGGTGGAGCAGACACAGGAGGCTCATCTGTAGGCTGTAGACTTCCCTCTGAACACACTTCAGCAGAAGAGCTGGGAGCTGTCTTGGGTGGTCACCCATGGCCTCTGATCATGCTGAGTGCCTTCTGGGAGTGGGGCATGACCCTGAGGTGGTCAGCCTCCCTCTTGGCAGTGGCCCACCGCTGGGGACCAGCCTGGCCAACCACTTGGCCCAGGGCATCCCTGGCCTCCCTTGACCACTCCACCCCTTGGGGCCGTCTCTTGGCTGCTGACCCCGATCCTCAGGTCTGCATCGGGAAGAGAAGGATCTCTTCTGTTGACCCCTGCCCGCCTGCCCCTGCACCTGCCAGGACCCCAAAAAGGAGACCCCGGAGGCAGGCCTCATTCCTCTTCCGCCCTCCTCTGTGGACTGAGGGGTGTCAGGGCCTGGGTCTCGACCCCCCTGCCTGTGCGCTCTGCCGGGGCACCACGGTGGGGGCACGACGTGTCCACCCTGAGCATGTCCTCTGCTCCCCTCCTCTGGTGTTTGGAGAATTGCCCACCTGCCTGGTCCATTGCAGGTTACAGCAGCCACTGGAAAAGGGGACGTAGAGAAAGAAAAATGCTTCCCATATGTGTCATTTTGCACTAAAAAGTGCGTTTACATTTGTATAAAAATAAACTCAGCTTCTCAGGCAGAATTGTATCAGAAAGAAAGTTCATGGATGTCATGACCTTACATGTGGCTGATTTTACTTCCTAAGATGAAAAGAAACAGATTTTCACACCCGAGGACATAAAGAGACCATTCACCTCCTAAAACGCAGAGCGCACTCTGCACGGCTTCCCGGGAAGCGTCCGCACTGCAATAATTGTTAATATAGCTGAGTGAGCCGTTGTCCTTCTTGTAGGCGACAGTTCCTGCAACCGGAACGTGTGAACAGGACGATTATCAGCAATCTGCTCTTGAAATTCCTCTCAGCTGTTGTGGTGGGAACACGCGAGAGCCAGAAACGGTGTGTGTTTTGCTCTGTTTTGGTGGCTGTTCTTGAATCTGGTGGGGCACCTTCAGAATCAGAGGCATCAGTTTTATTCCATTTCTTAAAGTTAGTTTCATAAGTTAACTGAGCTGAAGTGAACATCCGATCTGATCTGAAAGGGACTTTACTTGGGTGAATTGAGGCCATAGCCTGTGCAAATATTCTTAGAAACAGCTAGAGTATTGACAGCTTGAGAAACGACTGTAAACTTACAGGTTACACTTTCTCTTCGCCCCTTCTTTGCCAGTCTTCCAGAGCCCGCTTTGGGGCCCTAAGGTCCCCAGGGGAGCAGGGACCCCTCTGCATTTGCCAGCGTGGATGGAGCCCAGCCCAGGTGTTGGGTACGGTTGCCACTTGCTGTAGGTGTGACTCCACCCTGTGAATGAGACTCGAGCCACGTGGTCTGCAGGTTTAAGTGAGTTGTTTACATGTCCTGCTTCCCTCTGATGGGAGGGCGGCTTTGGGGACCCTCTCTTGTTCCCTCGGGGGACGGCCCAGCCAGAGAGTCTTGGATGGGTGTGGAGAATGGCGTCTGGTACTCAGTAAACAGTTCATTAGTGTTATTTATTGTTTTAATTTACCATCATTACTTAACTACACCGTACTCAGGGCTTCCATATTTGAAACTGAAAATCCTAACATGCAATACAGAAAATTAATTCTTTACATCGTTTAATATTTTATTCCTTTTATTTCCAACCATGCTAACCCGGGTACCACCCTTGATTCCCCACTGAGCTCTGACCAGCAGGATGTGTGAAGCCCTCCCCCCCAGCCCAGATGGGCTCCTATTCAGCTTCTTGCAGGTACGAGGCTAATGGTTCAATTACTTGTGGGGCAAGATCAAAGGACAGGAAATGGCTGTCATGCCCCAGAGGAAATATTTGTAGAGAAGGAGGCCCAGCAGCAAATGAAGCCCTAATTAATGTCCAAGTCCCAGGCTGATAAACGGACCACAGTCGTAGGCAGACCCAAGCCTGCATTGGTCCTGTGAACTCGCAGCAGAAGGAAGCTCCCTGTTTCCAGGGAGTCAGGGCTGGAAGGAAGGATGGGGTCTCCTGGGGCTCCTTGAGGGAGGGTCCCAGGCGCGCTTGATCCCTCCCCTTGGGGCCAGCACTTTCATTGCTGCCCTGAATTCTGCCTGGGCCCCCAGCCCACTGCTGGGTAGGAGGGATGGTGGGACTCTTGAAGGAAAAGGACTCTCACCTTCGCACTGAGCTTGGAATTTCTGGGAACTTAGACACGAAGGAAAGTTTGTATTTTGAGGGAAAAGACAGGACAAGTTAGCGTTTTTCTTGCCTCTGTGGTCATCATCATTTTATATGGAAGTGGAGTGGGGATGGGGGCGAAGGGGGCAGTGATGAGATCAGGGGAGGCAGGGCGAGGGCTCCTCTTATATAAGACACCGATGCTTCACGTTCAGATGATTATAAGTCAGTGCGTTTAAATCCAAACACAAAGTGGAAAAGCCATGGAATCTGCAAGGGCTGTGTTCTCTACAGCCAGGAGATTAATGAGGGTGTCCTGGTAGCTGCTCCCGCAGAGCGAGCCGCGTCCTGCCTGCAGGAGAGCGCTGGGCCAGCGAGGAGAGGGGCCCGACGCCAGGCCGTGTCCTGCACAACCCTCTCATCTGGGCTGTGCCAGGCAGGGCCAGCAAAGTCCCTCATGGTCAGTAGAAACATGCGTGTAACACAGATTGGAAAGCCAGCTTCATTTCCGACTGGGACGTCCCCTGGTGTGGGAGGATGCAGCCGTGTCATCTCAGGAGTAGACCCAGGTCTGACTGAAGGGCTGCTGAAGGAGCGGGGAAGTCACCATCAACCGTCATGGGATCAATTATTTCTGTGCAGGATCCAAGAACCACATCCCGGGGGAGGATTTTTTTTGGGAGGTGCTGACGAGTAAGTGCCAGAAATAATAATCTGACATTAAGCTTTTGCGGATCTGACCAAATGCATGTCTAAGAAGAGGATTTATGGGAAGTCAGATTGTGTGCGAGTTCATGAATGCATTTCTTCTCGAATGTAAATGACAGAAAAATTATTCATTATACCTTTAATCAAACTGTGAGATGAATAGATATTGAAAATGTGCACAGAGACTATTAAAATGACACCAGAATATGGCTTCAATCAAGAGAAAAGACGTACAAAGTGAGTCTTGAAAACTTTGACAAGATTGCCTCCATTGTCCTGGGTCAGGAGGCTCTTAAATGCAGGAGCTTAGTGTCTGGGGCTCTGGATGTGCTCCAGGTTCTCCTGGTGGGATGCCTTACCCGGGAATGCTATTTTCAGGTAGAGTTTTCCCTGTGAATTGAGTATTGCCATGGATTTTGCAGAATAACATAGGAATAAAGTCTCAGCAAAGACTGTGAGAGCAAATGAGTCCCTGGGCTGCTCAGAGAAACCTGGAATGGGAGGGGATCTTTCTGGAGGAGGAAGTGGGGAGGGGGTGCTTTGCTGGGGGAGTGGAGTTCAGTAGTGGGAGGAGCTGCCCTCCCCCCGCCACCCGCTCCCCCCAAATCCCCTACCCCAGGCAGCTCTGAATCGAGCTCTCCATTTGAGCTTCATCAAATCCCTGACTTTTCAGGTGAAAGGTGTCCCCAGCCATCTCCTGCAAGTCCAAGGGGTCAGATGGCATCCTGGTTGGAAGGGCCTTTCTCTTCCCCACATTGAGGGGCCTCCGTGGCCCAGAGATATTGAGGGAGGGACTTGTGTGTGTGGTCCCAAGCCCAGGCCTGCGATCCCTGTTTTCCCTGGTGAGTTCATGTGCTGGGCATGGGCCAGCATCCCGGACCTTGTCCACACAGACCACGACCTGACGCCACGAGGTCTCAGCTCAGCATTTGCGGAAGTCCCCTCGCTGTCCTCCACATCTTCCAAGATCAGGTCCTGTCTGAGAGTCTTCATCTGTGTCTTCATCATCATCATTCCTCTAACTATACGGATCATAGATCAACATGACGTCATAATCCACTTAACTGATAAGAAATAGCATTAGAGAATCACGTGGAAAGGATTTTGGTTTAGGTGCCTGATGCTGACGGAGAGAGGCACGGGGCATTTTTGAAAGGACTCTCATGGGCGTGGCCTGGAGACACTAGACGAGCCTTCCTGGCTGCGGAGAAGCTGCAGTTTGCTCCAGAAGGACGGTCTGATGGAGGCTGCAAAGAAGGGGATGGGGGTGCCCTAGGCGGGGGACTCAGATGAGGAAGGACCCAGCCACGGTTCATCCGCCACAGACGGGGTCCAAGCGACCGTCTCTGGGAGCGGGGCAGGCGTTGACAGAAAAAAGATGGGTTTCTGATGTGAAACGGTGAGTGAGTGGCATGGGCTTTAAACAAAGATGGTCAGAACCAGAGGGAAAGAAACTTCCCTCCGACTTCCAGTCAGCTTTGGCACTGTTACAGTTTTGGAAACCTTCCTCATGAGATAAGCAGGGAAGTAAGTGAAGAGGCACCGTCTAAATCACCGTGAGCCTCCCCCAGGTCGTGGGTGGGGTGCAAGGTCACTTTTGTCCTGCAGGGCACAGGTAGGGGGCGGAGGGAGACCAGGGCTGAGAGTGATGCTGGGGTCCATCTCCTGTCACTGCCTGCTTTTCTGGGCTGGGGCCCTGTGGGGTGGGGCAGGAGGCCCGCCTCCGGAAGCCCTGTGCAATCCCAGGGCACCCCGTCACAGGGCGCGGTGCCTGCGGCCAGGTGGCCTCTGAGGCTGGCTCTGGGGATATGGCCACGATGTCTAAAGACAGCAGCGCCACCACCTGGCCCCCAGAGGGCCCAGCACTCTTGCCCCTCGGGAGCCCACTCTCCAACCATGGCCCGGTCGTCCAGACCAGTCCGGGGCATCAGGAGACTGGGGACCGATCTCACCTGCAGGGAGGGTGACCATTCTTGAGGACTGGGCTGGATGACAGCTGGGGGTATGCTCTCTGTCTGCTGCGGGGTCCCTGGTGGGGGGGAGGGAGGCCTCAGGCAGTCTATGTGCAGGAGTTCTGGTGACCCCCTTTGGAAAGGCTGGTGGGCTCAGGGCACGCCATGTGCCAGTCCATGGTCCAACCGCCAAGCTGAGGGAGGTGGACAAGCCAGGCCGGTGGGCTCACGGGGACAGGAGAGCACCCCAGCACGTCTAGGGGCCAGGTTGGCCCCGTGCTGGCCCTCGGCTGCAGCTTTCCTCTTCTGCACACCAAAGGCCGGGCTCCACAGCTCGCTGTTTACGAGAGATGAGGACAGCCCGGAAGCACATGCCCTCCACGGCCGGTAACGAGCGGGCGGTGAGGTCTGCTCTGCTCCGTTCCTGCGAAGCGGGCGATGCCCCCAGCCCACCTGGGATGGAGACCAGCTGGCTTTGAGTCAGAGGAGGCAGTGAGCTGCGGGAGCCTCGCTGTCCAGTCTGGCATCAGGCCTCCCTTGGGTGACCTGTGACCCACTGTAGGTCCTTTCCTTGGGTGCGTCTGCCTGGCCCGGTCCTGGCCTTGTGTGGCGCTGGTCCCGTGGAGCCGGGCTGTGTCTCCTTGAAGCCACCTCACTTTTCCTACCTGCTGAGTGTCTGCTTCCTATGATGCTGGGAGCAGGCTCCTCCCAGAGCAGAGTGGGGTCTTGGGTGTGTCCGACCGTGTGGTGGGTGCCTGAGCCCTCCCCAGTCCGCACTGTCCCCTACCTCTCCTTCTTTCTCCTGCTTTCTCTCCCTTGACCCCCACCCTCTGCATAGGAAGCAGGCATCCCCCATGCACCCAGCTCCTTGGAAAGGCTGGCCCTATGGCGACACCTGGACGAGGGGTTGGTCTTCAGAAGGAACCAGGGGAAACTCTGGGTTCACCTACCCCCTATCCAGGGGCCGAGGCTGCCATCACAGGCACAAATCAAGTGCTGGGGTGGAAAATAGCCAGATACCAGTCGGAGTGAACAGTGGTTGCTAGTGGCCAGGGCCCACAGCAGCAGGAGAACCAGCCAGTGGCTGTCGGAAGCTGGAGGCTGGTGTGCAGGGCACAGACTCTGCGTGGTGCTGGGCAGAGCCCCCTGCTTCCTCTTCTTTCCTCTCTCACTCATGAAGCCCTTTCTTCTACCAGATAAGCAGCTTTGCAAAGCCGCTTTACTGAGGTGTAAGGGACATGAAGAGACTAGGCGTCTTTAAAACGTACGGTTGAGTCGACTTGACCCAAGAGTCTGCCTGCGAAGCCCTCACCCCAGTCCTGATGGCGATCGTGTTCACTCATCTCAGAGTCTCCTTGTGTCTCTTTGAGATCCCCACCCTGCCCTCACCTTCCCAACTCTTGTCCCCAGGCGGCTGCTAATCTAGTTTTAATTTCCTTCAATTTTCTATAAATGGAATCAGAAAGCATGTACTTTGGCTTTTGGCCGGGCTCCCTCTGCCTGGCAGTTGTTTGTGGTCGGTCATGCGGTAACCTGCACCCAGAGTCAGTCTTGCCGAGGGAGCGGCTTCCACTGCGTGAGGTGCCAGTCTGTTTATCGTTTCACCTTCTGATGGGCTTGCTGGCTGCAGCGACAATGCTGGAGGGAACGTCTGCGTACAAGTCTCAGTCTGTACACACCCCCACTGCTCTTGGGTGAATACCTGGTAGCTACATCTAGACCTTTCGAAGATGCAGCCAGCTCTTCTCTGAAGAGGTTGTCCCCTTTGATGGTCTCACTGACAATGAATGAAAGCTCCTTTTTCTTTATGGCCTGAGAAACCAGGTCTTTTAACTGGAATCTTTCTGGTGTCAGCTTGCAGGTGTTTCCCTGATAACCGGTGATATTCAGCATTTGCTATCTATACATCACCTGGAGTGATGTGTCTACGAAGTACTTTGCCCGCTTGAGAAACTAGGTTGCTTCTTTTCTTCATATTGATTTGAAAACTTATTTATTCTGGATGTGAGTCCTGTGTCAGATATATTACCTGAAAATATTTTCTCCAAGTTTTTATAAGGATGGAATTTCCATGGTGGCTCAGCTAGTAAAGAATCTTCCTGCAATGCTGGAGATCCAGGTTCAATCCCTGGTTCGGGAAGATCCCTTGGAGGAGAGAATGACAACCCACTCCAGTATTCTTGCCTGGCCTGGCAGGCTACAGTCCACGGGGTCACCAAGAGTGAGATACGACTGAGCGACTCGCACTTCCCTTTCAGAAAGTCATAGTTCCTAGTTTTAGATCTTCATTAATATCCGGAAGGTGCTGCGCAGTGTGAACCAGCAAGTTCAGTGTCCAGTGCAGGGGCAGCGTCACGTGAGCACAGAGGAGGCTCAGGAGTGAGCAGTGCAGCGTCCAGCCGGGCAGGGGTGGGTTGTAGGTGCAGGCTGCGGGCATCACTTTGAAGGGGGGCTGAGCCTCCTAAGGCTCTTCTCTGAGGAACTGGGATGAGAAGAATGGGCCTGCACATGGATTTTGGTGAAGACTTCCGAAACAGCAGATTTCATGGGCCTTCTCCTTGGCCCTCTCTCAAACAGAAACGAAGCCCTGGGGGCCTCTGCAGTGAGACCCCCAGCTTGCAGGTGGCCCTGACTCAGCACAGATGCTGGTGAAATCAGCTGGTCTCCATTTCGGGGAGGAGCAGCCCACCTTCATTGGGTCTCTGGGTTGTTCTCTGGCTATCTTCTCTTTAAACTTCTGATAGCTGTACAGTGGAAGAGAACCTTCACACCTCTGTGCTCACCCCTGCTCTTTTGAGTGCTTCTCTGAGCCCTTGAAGTGGATGAGGACAGGTTCTTTTGTGCTAACTGTGAATTTCTGGAACAAAGTATGTAGGTTTCCCACGGTTTGCTTTTCGCTACTCAGCACACACCTTCTGCAGTTTCAGGTCAAACCTCAGGAGTAAAGGGGAGAAACAAAAGGCAGCGCCCGAGGCAGAGACGTCGTGTGAAGGTGGGGATGGGCCTCCCCTCTGGCAATGGTGACGAGCCTCCCCTCTGGCAATAAGGCTCTGTCTCCCACGAAGTCACTCAAGGAACCAGTTTTGATACACCTGGTGCACAAATTCATCCCAAGAGGACAATCTCTTACAACATGGCTTTAATCTGTGAGGTGGCACTTCTGGAAGGGTCTTCACTGTCCAGGTGACACTGGGGCGGGTGTGAAATGGCGTCTCTCATGTGTGGTCATGACTCAGTGTCATCATGGGAACACAAATGCATGGGGGCCCGAGACACTGCTGCTGATTCCAGGGCCTCAGACTCCATCCAGGTCTCTCTCCCAGTTACTCCTGGGACTTACAGTGGATGTCCCCAGGGCTGTGGTCCCCAGGGCTGTGGTCCCCAGGGTGTGGTCCCTAGGGTGTGGTTCCCAGGGTGTGGTCCCCAGGGTGTGGTCCCCAGGGTGTGGTCTCCAGGGTGTGGTTCCCAGGGTGTGGTTCCCAGGATGTGGTCTCCAGGGTGTGGTCTCCAGGGTGTGGTCCCCAGGGCTCTGGTCTCCAGGGATGTGGTCTCCAGGGTGTGGTCTCCAGGAAGCCACACTCTTCTCCTCCTTCTTCATGTAGATATGTTTCCTACCACTGTTGACCTCACTCCTCCAGGAGGACTTTCAGCCAGTAGCTCTCCAAACCACTATCTGTAGGGAAATAATGGGATGGGGGCTGAGCCCCTAAACAGACATTGACTCCTTCCTTAACAGTGCACCTTACATTGTTGCTGGGCCCCCAGTGGCACAACAAAGAGACAGCTGACCTTGAATCAGACGATGGAAGATCCATGTGTTTAGATTCAACTTAGGTGGCTCTGTGGTGACTAAGAGTGTGATGCTGTAACAGCTGGGACTAAACTCTTGCCTCTGTGGCTGCCTGAGTTTGGCTGTGATGAGTTTAGCTGGCCCCTTCCTCATATCCTTCTGTCTCTGATGGAATTAAAGGAGGGACAGCCTCTGGGGTGCTGTGAGATGGCGTTCGGGTTAGGCACTGTTGACACAGAACCGTTCCACGTTAGTTACTGCTGCTCATCTTCATGACAAGCCGTGGCTGGTGCCATGGCTCTCAGGACCCCAGTGGTGCCCTGCATTCCAGCTCTTCCACCTCCGCCTCAGGCCCCAGAGCTGGTTCAGGGACAGAGGAGGTTTAGTGCTGAGCCTCAGGCATCGAAATCTCTGCTCTTTTATTTCAGCATTCTTGAAACAAAATCAAGCAAACAAACAAGCAATCAAGCAAACAAAAAGTGTCCTTTTCCAATAAAAATTAAAAAAGAAAGCAAGCAAGCTGTGCTGTAGGTCTGCTCCTCTGGGCAACGTCAGGAAGTTCTCAGGGTGATGAGCCGGTCTCTTCAGTCCCCCTCCCTGGAGCAGACCCGAGGTGAAGCAGGGTCAAGGCCACACCCACCAGAGTGTCCGCCAAGGTGATGGATGAGGACCGGGCGGCCCTGAGCTGCAGCCTGAGCTGCAGGGAGAGATGGGGGCCTTGCTCACCCAGCTGTGGAACTTAGACAGAGGTGGTGCCTGCAACTGGGGTCTGTGACCCGGGTTCCAGCCTGTTGAGCTGCCCAGAGTCCTGGTGCTTGATTAGGACAATGTGTCAAACCGAAAGGCTTGCTCCAGCCTCCATCCAGCTGCCGCAACAGTGCAGGCGAAAGGTGGGTGAGGGAGGCCTGTCCCCTTGCAGCACTTTTCCGCAGGCACATGCTGGGTGAGGGTAGGGGTTGCAGCACAGGGGCCCAGGAGCCGACACGGTAGGCCCTGCCTCTCCAGGGATTGGGGGCCCTGGGGAGACCATGCCTCAGCCAAGGCCCCTGGAAGAGGCCCCTGGTAGGGGTGCTGGGCTGGAAACAAAGATCTGTGTGCGAGTGCGGCCTGCAGGTGGGGGCCTGTTCTTTATTTTCCAGGATCTGCTCAGTCTTTTAAATTCAAGAATTATCAGTGAAGGGAAAGTTCTGGGTGGAAAAAAATGGTGAAAATGTCATGAACTAAGCCATTCTCTTCAGCAAATTTAAGCCTCTGACTCACGATATCTTTCAGCAAAGATGTTAAGGGTCACCTTCAAAGAGTCTTGACTTAACAAAACACTGCAAGTTCCCACTTTATTTGATAGCTTTCATATTTGGCTATTGATTCCAAACTCATGATATAGAAGAATATAGTATGGTAACATTATTCCTCAAAATAAGAGAGGTTAATTAGCTTGGATGTGGATTTAAATTCATTTATCCAGATTGTCCCTAAATGCTGGATCATTGATTTAAAAAATCAGCTACACTTTTACGTAAACAGATTACATTATAGGTATGTAAAAATCTATTGATTAGAGCTGAAAATATGATATTCCAGACCCCACGTAATGTATTATTATCATGTATAGATTCCAGGCTCTCAAGGGAGGGCCACAAATCTTTGTAACTGGCTTTAGTGAAATTGTGTGTGCTCCTTCCTTTAAATGAACTGACAGATGTGAAAAACCACGTGGCCAGACAACTCCCTGACGGCGCTGCAGCTGCAGGTCCTGAAAAGAGCAAGTTATTCCCACCGAGGCTGACATTTGTCTCCACTCACAGTAGTTCCTTCTGGATGGAGGTTTTCCTGGATTATGAAACACACAACATTCAAAAGAACCTTCCTATTTATGATCAGACTTTCAGGGTGTATGGGGAAGGATGGAACGTAGATGGAGAAACCAACTTTCTCGGTGGAGGTGGAGAAAGTGTGTGTTGGAGCTTCAGGATGGAGCAGGAAAGGAGACTGTGTGCCCTTGGATTGACCTCTGTGATGCTGGGGTTTGGGTTTATTTGAGGAAAGGCAACCTGACTCTTCTTGGACCCACCCAGACTCATGATCATTATTCTGGGAATCTTTATTTTCAAACCAGAGGGTGGATCTCTGGATTGGACCAGAAAGTATATTATGCTTTTATGGAATAGTTGTTTTGGAAAAATCTCTGCTTGTTTATCTTATGCTACCCATGCAGACAGTTCAGGGAAGACACAGTGCTCAAGGAGGAGATAAAGTGCCTGAAGCCAGCAGGTTTCCAGCACACGTGCCCTCTCTGCAGTTTGACTTTCTCCGTCACTCCACCTCTTCTACACTCCTTCTGCCAGACCCTGAGCCCCCTGACAGCAGCCAAAGACTACTGGAGACTCAGTGCGTACTTCAGCCTGAATACCCGTCCCAGCAGGTTTAGCCTGGGTCAGGGTGCTGGGCGCATGCGGCTCTGGGAGCTTGTGTCTTGTGCTCTGGACACCGGTCCCTGGGGGTCCAGCTGGGCGGCACCCATCTCTCTCCACCTCGTTGTATACTCCATCAGCCCTCTCACAGGGACAGCTGAGGGCCCACGGGGTGCCTGCCACATTCAGGGCACAGTGCCTGAGTGAGATGACGATGACGCTGAGGACGGCCCCTGGCCAAGGATGGTCCTGCCCTGGGGGCTCCGACCTGGTGCCCAGGGCAACAGGAGCACTGCCCCCAGTCCTGATGGAGACGCTCTGACTGTAGAGCTCAGCCTGGGTGCACACACACCCGCTGGCACACGCATCTCCCGGCATGCACATTCTCCTGTCGTCTTCTGCCTTACCTTGACACCTTGGTGTCCTGGTCCCCAGACACGGAGCAGGTGAGAGCTTGGCCAGCATCCTCCCAGAGCCTGCCTCTCCTCCAAGAGATACATCTCCATGGCTCATCCCCCCCAATCATTGTCCTCGCTGCTGGCTGTTTCTGGCCTCTGTCCCATCCGAGATGGGACCTCATGTGGCTCCTGGTCTTCCTTTCCTGCTCTGCTTTGAGGGACATCAAATTCAGTACCTGATGCTTGAAATGGGACAGAAGGTGATATTATTTTTCATTTTTGTGAGATTTGTGTGCAATTATGGGTGTCATTAATTCACACCTATTGGATGAAGATAATAGAAATTTAGAAGCAGAGACAGTATTGATTCTCTGCAAGATATATTACCCAAGAATTTTGGAAATAGAAGATTCTGACATGATAGGATTGTTCAGGTGATTGCCTGTAAAATATAATCTATATCAGGGATTAATGACACAATATGTAATTTGGAGCAAGTAGTTAATTTGGTAGAATCATTTTGTCAGAATTTCTAGGAAACTAATGCTTTAAATCTTTTTAAATGATCAAAACACTTTAAAATATTTGAGAAACATCCAGCTGTGTGAAGATTGCTGTGAGAAATTAGACTCACCCAATTTTTTCTTTCCTCCATTACTTTTGTGCACACACACACACAGGCACTCACACACACACACACATACACACCGTTGTGTTCGTGCTAATCTTGTGAGTGCTATTAAAAACTTAAGTAGAAAGTGAATTATATAATAGCCATTACTGTCAAACATCACACTTGTTCTGTCAGTCCTAAAAGGTCAAACATCTTTCTTTTTTTCTTTTCTTTTTCTTTCTTCTTCTTCTTCTTTTTTTTTTTTTTTTTTTTTACCATTGTTATCATGGCCTGCTTTCAGACAAGGAGAAAACCAGAAACTCCCTAATGGAATTTTTACTTTTTTTTATTCCAAGTTCCCAGTTTTTCCAAATTAAAGCACCCAGTATGATTTCTGCCAGCTCCTACACCTCCAAAGGTAACTTTTCTTTTAATGAATTGATTTATGCAATTTATTGGAAAGACAGTGTTATGTGTGGTGGGAGTTGGACTCTTGATGCAGGAAATGCAGCTGCTGTTTCTTTTCAAGGTGACCAGTGGGTGTAGAGCTGCTGTGTGTGTGGCAGCCTGGTGGTTATTCCACACCCCTAACTGCGTTTCTTCAGAGGGGCCGCCTGGACACTCAAGGCAGCCCCTTCTGGGGCTTCCTCGCTCAGGTGACTGATACTGCTGTTTACACCACCAGCACCGTGAGTCCACTGGTCAGTTAAGAACATCTAGAGTAACTGTTTCTGCAGAAGGTGAGAGAGCTGAGCATTTAGATCAGCACCGCTTTCCCTTTCAACTTGCAAACGGCTCTTAAGATCACAAGTGCTGTTGAAACCTCTGTGACTGGTTAATGAATGCTGTGCGGTCAACAGAAAACTTTGTTAATGTCTCACTCATAATTCATAAACAAATTCAGCCACGAGACATATTTTGTTTAACACATGGATGCCAGATATTTGAAGGGTTCTCAGGGATTCTGGGCTGGGAGCCCCTTGCTGGGGTTGATGTGGATGTCAGATCTGTGTGACAATTGAGTTGGACCACACTCTGAAAGTAGGCTTGGCATGGCCCCACAGTCTCTGCCAGACACATTTTCCATGGATGGCAGAAAATCACTTTTGTGCTCCAACGTCCGTCTTCCTCAGCTGGTCATCCTGTTGCAATCCAGACCCTCCACAGCGGCAGCCCCTTCTTGATGGACGTGGACGTGTCATCTGCAGATGGACTAACGGACTTTTAAGCTTGTCTGGTGTTTGCTCATCAAGAGAGAAAAAACCAAACTCTCTGAATTTGTGGTCAGAATTCTCAGAAGTGATGTAGTTGCCCAAATTCCAGTGACACCTGCATGGTCCGTGCTTCTGCCGGTCTCCCAGCTTCAGCTCACATCTTGGTGTCTGGCTATTAAATCAAGATGTATCATTTTGGGGGCAAGATTGTCCCTTTAGAGGCTGGAACAACATGCAGAAAACAAAGGTGGCCCCTGCACACTGCAACTCGACAAGGCCTTAATCACTCACAGACCCGAAGCTCTCTCATTAGCTGCCAAGTTATCACATTTCACTGCTGTAGGTAAAGCCATTATCCTGAAGACCCTATTTAAAAACATAACTACTAATTAGGAGAAGTGATAAATTAATCCACTGGTATCTATTATTACATTAGCATGAAATAGCCCAGAGATAATGAGATTTTGCAGTGTGGTTTTGCTACAGCTTTATGATGATTATGACAGAATATAAAAGTTTATATCCATTGCTTTCTTGAAATTAAAAAATACCGTGTGTCATTTAGAAATTGTATTTGGTTGTAGTAGAGCTGCAGAGACCCCAAATACCCCAAATAATCACAACGTTGAAACATTAGTGTTTTCCTGGGGATAAGCAGAGGCTGGAGTGGTAGGTCCATGACGTCTCAAGCTCCTTCTGTCTTTCTGATCTACTGTTCTTAAAAGGTGCTAGCTTTCCATTCTCAAAGTCACCTCATGCTCACAAGATGGCTGCTGATTTCTAGACATCATTTTTACATCCAAGATCAGAAGAAGAAAGATGTATGTAAAGGCAGAGAGGTATGAGTAATTTCCTTTCCTGGAAATTCTATCCAACGACTGCAGCTCTCATACTGAACATTCTTACTGGCTTGAGAGTATCATGAGAGTCAGATTATTGCAGCTTTGAGGATTTGGGGATGAACTGTGCCCTCCCCGTGACCCGGGAGCCCTGCTGTTCCAGTTGTGTGCACGACTCTCCTCTCATTTTGCTTGTGAAGCCCTGGCATCTGGAATTCCCTCCTTTGTGACTATCACCGTAGCTTATAAACCCACTGGGAAAATACACCTGAGACAAAGAGCAGAAGAAAGGCCCTGTTGTGCTGAGTTGCTGGGGACCTGGCCTGTCTCCCTCTCACACATCAGCCTCACCCCGGATTTGATCTACAGGGTGACCCACAATGACATGAGCCAGAAGCTTGGCTCCCTGATGCCTAGTAGAGGTGACAAGCATTCATCACCCAGGAATACTGCGAGACAGGGCTTCCCGGGTGGCTCTAGTGGTAAAGAGCTTGCCTGCCAGTGCAGAAGATGTAAGTACCCTGGGTTCCATCCCTGGTTGGGAAGATCCCCTGGAGAAGGAAATGGCAACTAACTCCAGTAATCTTACCTGAAGAATCCCCATGGACAGAGGAGCCTGGGGTCACAGAGTGGGACATGGCTAAAGGGACTTAGCAGCAGCAGCTGTGAGACTATTGAATTTCTTTGTATTAAAATAAAAATGCTTAAGTGAGATGTGTTCTTTTAAATAGAGTCTGAATGTTCTCAACTGTCTGCCTTGCAGAGCTTATCTCACTACCCAGGGCCAATTCACCCTGACACACAGGTGAGGTGGTGCCTATGACGACAGCGGTGATCGGCTGCAAACCAGCTCCCAGGTGGGGCTGAACTCTCTAGAACCAGGTGGGTAATTTCTCCCACCTTCCTCCAGACACAGAAGTGTGATGAGGAAGGGCTATGGAAGCAGGAAGTGTGGACGTGTGACAGTTGTCTGGGGGGGGGTTTGCACAGCAAACCTGAGAAGGCTGCAGAAAGTTGGCGGCAAGGGGAGGTTGCCTGGTGGGACTCAGGGCAGAAAGTATGGGGGCAGGGAAAGTGTCCCTGGTGGCTTGGGCACTGCTGTTAGGCCCTCGTGTCATGGAGAGCAGCCTGTGTCCCTGGCTGCAAGCTCCTCTGTGAGTCCAAGACTTAAACCAGAGGAGAAGGAGCTTGGTGGTCAAGACCAGCAAGTGACCAGGCAGAGCCCTGCGCCCCATGCCCCATGTCCTGACCTTGCCTTCAGGACATGTCTCCTCCGCCTCCAGAGCCCAGCCACCACTGCCCGCCCCCCCCCCC
>SJXQ01001015.1:667139-697331 GCA_006408695.1 Aepyceros melampus
TGGGGGCGACTCTCATGCTGCAGGGATTGCTTGAGTCCACCTCTGCCTGAATTCTTTTCTACATTGATAGGCTCACCTGTTTTCAAGAGCTGCGGTTTTATGATATAAACGTGCACATGCACTCGTACACGACATATACACAAGTGAGTATTTTGTGTGTATTTTGGTGACTCGCTCCTGCCCTGGGGAGCGTCTGTGTCTGCTCTGTGTGTGGGTGGCAGTGAGCTTGCAGGTTGAGGTATTTCTCTTTAGCAGTGCGGCAGCGCGCACTGACGCCAGCCGAGTTCAAGCCCGTGCCTGCACCCGCCCGCTGTGTGGTCGGGGCTCCTCGCTTTCTCCGCGGTCTCAGCTTTGTCGTCTGTAACTTGGGTTCATAGCGGCCATCTGTAGAGTTAGTGTAGGCAGTAGAGACAGCGACTAAGGCCCTAGCCCATTTCTGGCACAGAGGGCCTACCAAATAAGGAAGCTATCAGCTTATGTTTTCAAGTATCGAATGAGAAGCAGAGAAATGAGTTGAATGCCTTCCTAAAATTTTTTCTGAACCTAAGGTTTGATGAGATACTACCTAATATGGCAACAGAAAAGCTTTGTAGAGATGCCTTTGCTGTTCAGACCACAGTTGCTTCTGAGACTGAAAGAACGTGGGATGTCCGTACCTAGGGAAACGCTGGTTGGGGTTCTGCGTGTGCTATAAACTGCTCTGCCGTCTCAGTAGGAAGTGAGTATCTTGGAAATGTGAAGTAACGATGTACAACAAGCGTGTGAAGTCAGGAGCTCACAATGCCGTGGATAAAGAGGATGTCACTTGAAAAGCAAATACTGTCCCGTATGAAGGGCAAATTTGGTGCCATGAGTAGTACACACAAAAGGACTCTGGAACCCAGAGTGAGCAATTTGGATTTTGAGAAAAGGTGTTTTTCCAACTAGTTTATGAACTAAGACCATAGGCAGGACAAAATATGGAAAAAAAAAGAAATCACTTGAGCATCCATTTCTGAATGGGTTTCAGGAGAACAAACCATTCTGTGCACATACTTTGGACGGTTGGACTGAGTCCCTCTAGGGCAAAACCCTGGTCCAAGCTCATCCACCCTTGGTCAGTTCCTTCTAGGTCCTAAAATGGTTATGAGTTTGATCTGTACTAATAACTTTGTCCAGAAAGAGTGGCACTGGGTTACCTTTTCCAAATCCCAGAAACACTCCTTCCATATGGGGAAGCTGTTGGAATCAGAGGGAAGGAATGAGAATGCCTCTGCCTGTTTTCCCGATCTTCACCTCCTCTTTGCATCAAACTGCCCGCAGTTTGATTTAATACCTGTAAATCTTCTCTTATGAAGCGAGAGTATAAAAGCTCTGCTTAAACAAACTACCTCCTCGCAGGCTGAACAAAGGAAGTCTCTAATGCAAATTAGATTAGCTCTAGATTTAAAAAATGCCAGGAACTCTATCTGGAGTCAGCTTTCAGCCTCCTTCCCTGGGAGACTCTGCTTCTTCCTTACGTAACTCATTAACAAGGAAAACTCACTCCTAAGCACCTAACAATTTAAAATTTAGAGAGCAAACAGGTAAATAAAAAGCATAAGTTCATTCTGTCAAATGCGTTTTAATTCCCCCCTTTTTGTTGTACTAAGATATTTAGAGATAAGTTTCTAGCTCCCTAAGAGGTAAAATCTAATTGTATCGACCACATATGAGTCCCTGGGATGTGGTCTCATCTTTCACAACCTCAGAATTGTGTTGGTTCTCCAGTCAGAAGGACATGGTGCTTGTCCTGGTACCAAAGCTGATAGAGGTTGTATCCCAGAGGAGAGGGGTCGCTGGGTGACTTAAGCCTTGAGCTGTCATCTGCATGAAAGTGTCACTGACTTATAATTCCACAGGGACACTTCTGTCTGCTGTGTTTCCCAAAAGCTGCATCTACAAGTCGGGTGTCTTGAGACCAGTCTGAGATGCAGCTTAGACACATGGACAGATTCAGGCTGCCTTCAGGCCTCCCTGACAGTTCAGGGGGATGAAGGAGCTTGGAATCCCTGGGAAAGAGGGAGAAGTGATAGGGTGAGACCTGGAGATCCTTTGCGGATCGAACTCTGACAGGGATGCGCTGGTGGAGGTGGGACCCTGAATCATGAGAAGTGATTTTAGAACACGTGAGTGAGCACCTCACATTTCCAGGTGGCTTACCAAGTCTATTTCAGCTTTCAACCACTGTCTGACTTAGGGAGTCATAAGGGTGTGTGTCAACGTGTGCACGTCCATGTGTGTGTCTACAGGTGTCCGTGTGTGTCCACGCATGTCCACATGTGTGAGTGTGTCTGCATGCATGTACATGCGACTCCATGCATGCTCATGTGCGTCTGCTTGTATGCCACTGTGTGTGTGATTATCCATACATGTGCGTCCATGTATGTCTACGTATGCCCATGTGTGTGTCTATATGTATGTGTCTGCATGTGTGTGTCCATGCGTATCCACGTGTGTCCATGTGTGTCTATATGTGTGTGTCCGCCTGTGTGTGCCTGCATGTGTGTGTCCATGTGTATCCACATGTGTCCATGTGTGCCCATGTGTGTCTATATGTGTGTGTCCGCCTGTGTGTGTCTGCTTGTGTGGGCCCATGTGTGTGTCTATATGTATGTGTCTGCATGTGTGTGTCCATGTGTGTCTATATGTGTGTGTCCGCATGTGTGTCCACTGTGTGTGGATGGACGGGGATCCAGCCTGAGGGCACACAGGGAGGTGGCAGAGACTGCATGGCCACTGGGCACAGCCCCCGGCTTTCCCCTGAGGTTCAGACCAGAGTCCAATCTCACTAATGTGAGAGACGTTGGTCTGTGAAGAGCGAACAAAAGGTGCAGAGAAAACAAGCTCATCTGGGGGGCTCACCATAGCCGGAAGTGAACCGCACTGTTGGGCGTGGAACGCCAGCCGCTCGCTCAGGGAGCAGCAGCCACAGAGCCATCCAAGCACGGTTTTCACTGTGTTTCCAGTCGGTCTGGGCGCTGCTTTTGCTTCTCTTCCTGCTCATCTTGGAAAATCTCATTACACTGTTAAATGTTCTTTTACTTGTACATCTCCCTGTTTTATTCGGCCGAGGTGGTATGTTGGATAAACCCTGAGTCTGAGGTGGGTGCCCGTGGGGGTCCAGACCCTGTCCCTGGCCGCACGCACGGCTGCCCTGTGTCCAGACCCTGTCCCTGGCCACATGCATGGCCGCCCTGTGTCCAGACCCTGTCCCTGCTGCACGCACGGCCTCCCCGTGTCTGGACCTGAGCATCGGGGCACCGTTCCCACGGACACAGCACTTCCTGGCTTCCTCACTTCTATGCACTTCTCTGGGAAGACGGTGGGGGCAGTCACGCGGTTTTGTCGGAGCTCAATCCAGTTTGGTGTTTGGCTTTAGGAAGTGGTGGGAAGAGGTCCTCAGAGCTAAATCGTGCTCTTTTTTGAAAGGAAACCTGACCCCAAGTGATGGTGGCCACTCAAGGCCCTGGTGGTCTGATAGTCCAGGGGCCGCTTCAGGAGGAAGCTGGTGTGAAACCTGTGTCAGTGTGGTCCGTGAAGAACCAACCAGCCTCACTGAGGACCTAGTGGAGGTCCCGGTGGTAGCAGAGGCGACCGAGGAACTAGCTGGTCTGAGGTCCCAGTGGAAGCAAGGAGACGGAGGAACTAGTGGTCTGAGGTCCCAGTGGAAGCAGAGGAGATACACAGGGATGTGTTCTGTGGCTCCTCTGTGCAGAAGTCACAAAGTATTACATATTTAACCCTTTTAAGTTAAAATCCATGAAAGCAGTGTATTTTGAATTTTCCATTCTGGCCTAAGTTTAACTTTTAAAACAAATATGTAGACAGTAATGAATGCTTACATATCTATTTACACTCTTGAAATACTGGCATTGGTTATCAATACCTGGCTTTTCCCATTTCCTCCTGGTTAATATCAGCAACGTGGTAAATAAAAGATGGTACTTGTTACAGCTAGGACCACTAGGAGAATGTTATGAGGAATCTGATATATCTGCAGCAAGTTGGTTGTGGTCAAATGTATTTTAAATTGACTTTTGTGTGTATCTTAACATTCAGCATGACACCTGTGTGCTATAAATAAAAGATCGTGGAATGAATTATATCCCTTATCTAAATGACGACACAGAAAAGAAGAGTAGCCAACCTCATAATTGAATATCCTTTAGGATGTAATGGTATGTTTTGTTTAGCTGGTCGGATACAGGCAATCAGTATAACATAAAACATAAATTAGCATGATGCTAAGACGAATACAAATATTTGTGCATCTTATTGTGTAATCAGGTGCAGGCAGAACTAGAGTGCTGCTCTGCAAGGCCTGTTTTTAATTAAAAGAGCCCCAAATAGAACCATCATGCTTAACATCAGAGAAAAAACTCTCAATACAATCTGCCAAGCAGCCCCCTTATAACAAAACGTTTGATTTTCCTGTGGGATGGTCACACTATGGATCTGGGTAATATGACTTATTGATTATTGCTCTAAGTGCTCTCAGTGCTATTGATAGGTTGAAGATGCACGAAATCCCGCACACCGGCCAATCTCCTCCAAGGCGGGGAAAGCGCGCATCTGGTTTCTCTCAGCTCTGAAATGCTCATTAGCGAAGGTCTACAGCAAGTAAATCCTGCTCTTTTAGGAAGTGAGCTAATTAGGAGTTGGTTTTACACTTCTCAGGGTTTCATTGCAATCTTTACACTTCTGTGATGGTGCTTAGGAACTGCTTCTTCCTCGACCTCTGCAGTCGTGGGAGGGCTGTCCTCTGAGCAGTGGTCTTTGCAAGGTCGCTGGGGCTCGCTGGGGCTCGCTGGGGCTGGGGCCATGGATACCGTGGTCCAGGAGCTCAGAAACCAATCACAGTTAACACGGGATACACTTCCTGCTTGCAAAAGTCAGTGGGGAGGATCACAAGGCAACGTGTGGACAGAGAAACCACGACCTTTCAGGACCAGGCCCCTTGGTGGGTAGCTGAGGCCAGCTCTGCTGTGGATTGCAGGAAGGGTCATTTCAAGGAAGTATCTGGGGATCCTGTAGGTACAGTTGTTTCTGTATGAACTGAAATTTGCTTTACATAAACACTTGGAGACAAAGCTGGGTGAGATGAAGTCAACACATCCTCGTCGCTGGAATCTGGCTGCTTTCATTTCATCTTTTTTTTCCCTGGTGTGAGCCAGCACCACCTCCTCTTTCCTCTCTTGTTTTCCTCCCTTGCTTCAGTCCCATGATGCCTGGGTCCTGCTCTTCGAATGAATCCCACGCACTTATCCTTCCTGATCTAAAGTTCTTTCTTCCATAAAGACTGACCCGCAGTCTCAGAATTTCTAGAGTAGAGAACATGCAGATTGCTGTCTTTTGTGTCTTACAAATGTTAGGTTGAGATTCTCAAATATACTGGGAATTCTTTGCATCCAGGAAACATTCAATACAATTCTTTTATGTTCTCACCCTACCCTAGAGAATTCAAAGGGCGTAGTGGACTGTCCTCAAACACTTGTTAAATGACTGGTAACATGATTGCTTTCTGGAATCCAATATTGAATTAAAAACTTTATGAAGGTCAGCGGTGATGACAGATGTCACGCTTATGTGAGACCAAGCTGTGCAAAGATGCCTGTGATCCTGTGTGCCTGTGTGTGTGTAAAACGTGCCTCTTCTGTCAAAACATGCTAAATGTAGCAACCGATTAAGGTAATTAAAAGCAAAACAATAATATTCAGTGACACCAGTGTCATGAGAACGCAGTCTGTTCATGTTCATACATGTAAGACTGTGCGAGATGAAATTGGAACAAGCAAATTCAAGAATGGACTTTCCAAGTTTATTTCTTTTTTTTTAAAAATTGATTTTTATTTTTTAGTTTGTTTGGCTTTACAATACTGTATTCATTTTGCTATACATTGACATGAATCAGCCACGAGTATACATGAACTCCCAATCCCGACCCCCACCTCCCCCCTCCCGCCCCACACCTTCTCTCTGGATTATCAGTCCCAAGCATCCTGCATCCTGCATCAAACCTAGACTGGCGATTCGTTTCACTTATGAGCAGTGGGAGCACTAAACAAGTGCTCGGTGGTGAGGGTGAGGGATGAGAACCAGCCAGGGCAAGGAAGTTGGGGGACACAAAGGGACCTTGAAAAGAGGAAGCCATAACAGAATCTCCACCCAAAGAAATTTATTTTCATTAAGAAATAAACTTTGTTTCCAATATGAAATTTATTAGCCAGAAACATAAAAAGAGAGCAGGGTCCCCAGAGAGAATTTCCTGCCACTGGGAAGACTCAAAAGAAGTAGAAACTTCCTGACCCTCCATGGACTGCAGTGAGAATCATGACCATCCCACCATTTGAGTCTCCCCTGGAATCTGAGGCTCTATTTGGCTTCAAGTGCTGGGTCATGTAAGACAGTAAGAATGTCTCGCAGGGGTCAAAGAGAGAGTGTCGAGGAGAGAGAGATCACCACGGGGCTACTCTGCAAGGAGTGGAGTTTGTCACCTTGCTCTGCCCAGCTCGCCAGCCAAAGGAAGCAAGAGTATCTAACATGATTGTTAAAGAGGGACATGTGAGCAGTGGTGGCATAGAGAGCATCCAGGATCATTCCTGCCTGTGCACATGGCTGTGTGCACATGTGTGTGCAAGTGTGTGCACAGCTGTGTTTATGTACATGTTTGTATGGTGGTGTGTGCCAGTGTACACATGGCTGTGTGCACTTGTGTGCATGGGTGTGTGCAAGTGTGCACACATGTGTGCATGGGTGTGTGCATGTGTGTGCACAGCTGTGTTTACATACACATGTGCATGGTGGTGTGTGCCTGTGTGCACACGGCTGTGTGCACATGTGGGTCTATGTGTCTGCATGCATGCTGTTGTGTGTGCACACATGTGTGCATGGCAGTGTGTATGCCTGTGGGCACATGTTTGTGTACACGTGTAGGTGCATTTGTGTACACGTGTGGCAGCATGTGTGTGTGTGCATGACTGTGCATGTATCCTGACCTCACCCCAGGCCTTAGTGAAAAGCCTGGAAGGTTGTGTCTGGTGGGGTGGGCCTCACACGCGGAGGTGGCTGACTGACCCAGAGACAGAGCTTTAGTCGGAGTGTCCTGCTGTGAGCTCGCCTCAGCAGGATTTGAGTGGGATTTTCTCTGTCTGCCAAGAGGGAGAAGGGCAGCCAACTCTCCACTTTAGGTGGGGCCTCGTGAGCCACAGCCCCAGCAGAGCTGGGGCACCCAAGTGCTGCCTCTGTGGGCCGGCAAGCTCGGGCAGACCCGCAGCTCAAACGTGTCTCCTGTGGGCACAGCCTCACTGACAGTGGGAAGCAGATGGGGTCCTGAGGAGCTCAGGGCAGCTACCCCATGGCCCAGTAGGGAAAGAAAGGAGCTGGGGGGCCAGTGCCCACGTCCACGAGCCATGTTACCCCAGGTCTGCTTGACGGGGCTCCTGTGGCTCCAGCCACTGAGTCTGCGGCTCAAGGCAACCAGGGAGATGGGACATGGACTCTGGAGCCACCACTATGAGAGCCATCGTGGGTGAATCGAGGCATCAGCCAGGCTTCCTGGAGACCCGCTGTTCATCCTCTGCAGCCTGTCAGGCAGGTCTTGAAGGCAGGGCTTGCTTCTTCATTCCAGACACTTTAGAGAGCTGGACATAGCTCTTCCTCCAATCCCTGAGCTTCTCACACACAGACTGGTCCTTCTTTGGGATGGAGGCTCTGAACAGCCTTGTAGGAGTCCTCTGTCTTCATCTTCGTCATCATCACCATCACTGTCAATATTATCCCCTCAGACACCTTGGAATCAGACCGTCTCAACACGTGCCAGGAGATCAACCTTTCCCCTGGCCTTAACAGATGTGAGATTTATCAGCCGGAATCATGTGGGCTCATGCACAGCAGACCATGGCTGAAGAACAGGGTCAGGTTCTGCACACCGGGTGGTCGTGAGAGTGGGCCTGGGATGGAGAGGCAGGCGCTGGGAAAGCTGAGTCTGCACGTCTTCCTCTGGGTTTGGTATGGGGGGCGGTGTCTGGAATCAGACATGTTGGCATCTGTGGCACTGTTTTCACTGAGGTTCTCCTGGCAGAGGTCTGGTGAGATGCTGGATGTAGGCAGTTTATTTATCACAGAGAGTCCAGCATCAGTATCATGCGTTCAGAGGAGTCTGCACCAACGCCCTGACACAGCCCCAGAGAAGTTCCCCCGCAGCAAGTGAGGTTTGCTGGGTCAGCATCCCAACCTGAGAATACTATATTCAATGAGTGATTTCCTGGGCTTTTCAAGGAGGAAATTTTGACTCAAATCTCTCTTTCCACTTTTCCACTGTTCCAGGTGCACAACAAATATTCAGAAGGCTTCTTTACTCTCTGCTTCAGTTTGTTTGAGCCCATGAATCAAAAAACAGAGACTCCAAAGGCAGTTCAGTGAAGCTGAATGAAGTTTCCCATGGGAGCTGGGATGTCGTTCTCCCAGTTGGATGTAGATCCGTGTGGAGTGTATCAGGAAAGCTTGCGAACATGAAACCACATGAGCCAGAACCACTGAGTGGCTCAGTCAAGCACACACACGTCAGAACCTCTGGGCTTTGTGAAGTGCCACTGACGTGTCTGGGACATGAACATGGAGCCTGGTGGTCCTTAAGACACGAGGTCAGTGCAGACACCAGCCACCACCCTCCCGCCTATAAGACATGGGAAGGACCGTGACCTTCCGTCAGATTCTCCCACTGTAAGGACACTTCTCAACGAGTAAGTTCATCTGGACCCCTACTTATCTTCTCCTGCATGGGCGCAGACCAGACGAATTTTCCACTTCATGGTGTTTATATCAATTAATATGACATTTTGCCTCAGAAGCTAACATTTTGTTTCCTTTTCAGGAGATTTTATAGTTTTTCCCTTACACAGAGAAAAATTCTCAAGTTTGAACTTCTAAACTTTGGGAACATTTTCTGTGGATTGTTTAGTAGTTATGACCTGTAGCTGAGACTGAGTTCTGTTTTCTAATTCTATTTAAAATTGTTTTTATCATAATATTTAAAAAATACTTTAAGGTTTACAGTCGGAGAAGGCAATGGCATCCCACTCCAGCATTCTTGCCTGGAAAATCCCATGGACGGAGGAGCCTGGAAGGCTGCAGTCCATGGGATCGCTAAGAGTCGGACACAACTAAGCGACTTCACTTCACTTTTCACTTTCATGAATTGGAGAAGGAAATGGCAACCCACTCCAGTGTTCTTGCCTGGAGAATCCCAGGGACAGGGGAGCCTGATGTGCTGCCGTCTATGGGGTCGCACAGAGTCAGACACGACTGAAGCGACTTGGCAGCAGCAGCAGCAGCAGCAAGGTTTACAATATTTTTAATTTTTCAATTTAGCAAAATACAAATGGGACAGAAAGATGGCGCAATTACTTTTAGCAAGATTGTTTTTTAAAAAATCAAAACCAATTCCAGAGCTCCAACCACAGAGACTGCCTTGCATGTGTGAGAGTCTTTTGCGAGTCTTTGCAAACTCAACTCAGATCCCAGAGATCAAACCGAGCGCGCTCACAGCCGGGCTCAGTGCAACTCAGGGCAAAAATACATTTTCTATCTGAGAAGTCCATTGCATAAGCAAGCAATTCAAACACAATTTAAATACTATTATAGGTGAAGCATAATTAATTTTAAAATTGTATTTAAGCATTTTAAAGTCTGTGATCTCTTGGTTCATTTGATGTAAAAGAAGCATCACTAAATCATTGGCTCTGCACTTTTGGAACACTTTATCAGTATTTGTGTTTTTAATTTCCTTTCTCTTTTTAAGACCAGAAGATTCTCTGTTCATTGTGATCTAGTCATTTCTGTTTGAAGAAGTGTCTTGTAGAAATGGTGAGACTGACCCACTTCTCAGTGGCTCCATCAAATTCTGCAGCTTTAATTCTGACATACACTAGAAATTCTATTTCTCTCTTTTTTCTTCTCTTGCCTTCTCCTCAAGGAACACCTCCTAATTTTGTTTTATGGCAGTTCCTTAAATGGGGCATTTGGTATGATGTCTTCATATTTACACTTGGAAAAGGCTAATAATAAATTAAAAATTTAAAACATTGCATGGGAAAAATACATAGTACTACAGTAATGAGTTATTGTTACTCTGTGTATTTTTATGGTGTTTCTGTTTGGAAAAAAAACAATGTTTCCCTGTGGAAAGTCTCAACTTCTGCGTGCAACCAGTGTAGGAAGATACCACCTCCGTGTTTAGCAAGCGATCTGATTATGCAATGTATTATTTTGAAATGAGCTCCATTGGAAGATCAAAAATATTAATTGCTTTGGATTTTAGTTCTTACAATCATTATGAGTGCCAGACACTCAATGTCCATTTTCCAGGCAAAAAAAACAGGTTTGGAGAGATTAAATCACTTAACTAACAGCTGGCAAACAGCGCCAGTGCTTATCATTACTAACTATTCAGGCATGCAAGGCTGGTTACACAGGAGAGGGTGTTGTCTCTGTTAGAAATGACACAAAGTCTTTATGTCTTTGTCCAAAGAAAGAAGGATGGTGACTATATACAACACTGTTCCTCAGGGACACTCTTTTCTTCTTTGTTCTCATCAACTCTCTGAAACACCTGTCATATAGCCAGAGGACACCCTCCCTGGCCAGCAACCCTGAGAGGATGGACAGGCGCCCTGTTCACTTCATAGGACTCCAGCTCATCTCTACAGGGGTGCTGTACGTGGGACCACCTGCCCCCCCACATCAGCTGTGTGGTCAGACGGAAATGGTATGCAGGTCCCTCCCAGGCTATGGCTGTGGTGCTCAGCCCCTGGAAACCCCTGCCAGGAGGCGTCCTATCCCTGCTCTTCAGGCAGCTGATGACTGGATTGTAGAAGAAGTATTACGGGAATTCTGGTGCAGGTTAAAAACCTCAAGCCCCCGTCCTGTGCAGGTGGAGAGGCTTTTAGGCAGGGAGCTTACATAGTGACAGTTAAAAGTGCTCCTTCATGCAGTAGTGTCTGACTCTTTGTGACCACATGGACTGTAGTCTGCTGGGCTCCTCTATCCATGGGATTTTCCACGCAGGAATAGTGGAGTGGGTTGCCATTTCCTCCATCAGGGCATCTTCCGAACCCAGGGACTGAACCCACGTCTCCTACATGGTCAGACAGATTCTTTACCACTAGTGTCAAAGAAGTCAATTGCAAAAGGATCACAGGATTCCTGAATAGAGTTCTCTGTGTATTCAGTAGGACCTTGTTGGTTATCCATCCTGGGTGCAATAGTTTGCATTGCATTTCTTAATTGAACACACTTTCACTATTTCACAAGTCGTGGTGGAGCTAACATTGGGAATTTACCAGAAGCCCGACAGTGCACTGTGTGAGTCGTGTTGCCTGGTTTAACATGCATCAGTTTCATAAGGTGTGATTAGTGTTTTCACTCACAGATAGGAAAGTGACTAAGACATCGATCACTTTATAACGTGATTCAAGGGCCCTCATTTGCCATCCTCACCGGTGTAACTGGTCCTTACGGCTTCAGTGTGTCTGACCCCACTGCCCCAGCTCCAGGGAGGAGCTCAGAATCCAGCCAAGACTGAAGCTTAACAGCAACTGGTTCAGAGGAGGCCACACATGTAACTCAACCCAAAGGGGCATGTTAGCTCTGGCTTTGTCAAATCCCTTGAGAAATAGACACACTTCTCACTTAAGTTGTTAAGCTGATACAAATGCAAGCTGCCAGGGAAAGGGCAGGTGCTGTTTCGGAGGAAGGCAGCATGGAAGAGGCTGGAACCAGGCACATGGAAGGACGAACTCCTGCGGACATGAGCCCTGAGCCAGCCATGCTTGGGCTTCAGTCTCCTGTGTGAATCCATGCCTGCATTTTATTTCTTCCATTATGAGTGGCAGGTCCAGCTCCCTGTGTCTTACTTCCATGACCTTGAAGTTCCCACTGCTGTCTGCTTTCATGGGATCCCATCCAAAATTGAGAGATAGTCTGGACCATCCTTACAGCCTTTGGAGCTGGTCTGGCTCTGATTCAATCAGCAAGTTCAACCCAAGTGGGTCCATTTTCTTATTTCACCTCCTGTGCTCCTGGGTTTATGCTGAAGCACATTTGGTGAGTATAGCCAAAACTTTGGTTTTTCCAGTAGTCACAGACGTGAGAGTTGGACCATAAAAAAGGCTGAGCACCAAAAAATTGATGTTTTCCAACTGTGATACTGGAGAAGATTCCTTAGAGTCCCTTAGACTGCAAGGAATCCAACCAGTCCATCCTAAAGGATATCAGTCCTGGGTGTTCACTGGAAAGACTGATGCTGAAGCTGAAACTCCAATCCTTTGGCCACCTGATGCAAAGAACTGACTCACTGGAAAAGATCCCAATTCTGGGAAAGATGGAGGGCAGGAGGAGAAGGCAGAGGCAGAAGGTGAGATGGTTGGATGGCATCACTGACTCTATGGACATAAATTTGTGCAAACTTAGGGAGATAGTGAAGGACAGGGAAGCCTGGTGTGCTGTAGTCCATGGGGTTGCAAAGAGTTGACTTAGTGACTGAACAACAAAATTTGGTAACAAAATTTTGAACAACAAAATTTTGTATGTAGTATCAAAGTCTGCTGTGGTTATTTATCACTTCCATTATAAATGAAAAACATTAGCATTTTCATTTACTAATCTTCATATGGTTTGGGACTTTGCACCTTTATTATCTGAAAGACAAATGCTTTTCTTAACTTCAGATGTCCACACACATGAGGACTAGCCCCAGTGCAAGCCTCTAAAGTTTACATTCGTACAGGAAAGTAAACTTTAAGCAAAAATACTAGATCTGCAGCCCTGTGCTTCCCCCATATGCAGAACTTTGACTGTGGTAGAACATGGCTGATGAAAATTATGACTTAAATAATTTCTCATAACATGCCACAGCCACATAACTCTTTAGATTATCCTATTAATCTTTCCTCCCTAATGCTTCTTTTATTTGTTTATTCTCATGTTGGGTTGTTATTTTTATTACCTGACCACGCTGTGTGGCCTCTTGTATAAAGCAGTTGAAAGACTCTAATTTTAGAATGAAGGGCTAGGAGAACCAATCCTGTGTTCACTTACTTTTAAGTAAACCCTGATTATCTGGACTGACTACGCCACTAACATCCTTGTGAATGGAGCTCTTTTGTATAAGTTTTATGATACCTCCTGCCAAGCAAGGTCATGCTTTAGTGTAACCTGATACTCTTGTGTTAAAAGGCCCAAATTAAGAAATTCCTGAAAGCTAAGCAGGAATCCATTTTCAGATGGTTTCTTGGGCATGAAGAAGGTACACACACATCACTAATAAATAGGAAGCGTGTGTTTAGATCTTGTTGCAAATTTACCATGATGTCTCCATAAATGCTTATGACAGTGAAATAAGTAAACTTAATAAATAAGTAAATGAGTAAATTCCATGGACAGAGGAGTCTGGTGGGTTCCAGTCCATGGGGCTATGAGAGTCAGACATGACTTAGCAACTAAACCACCATCACCCAAAGTATTTATAAGTACAGTGACTCTCTGAGCATCCATATTCAGTGACTGTTACAAGACAGACATTGCCCCAAAGCATCTTCACTCTGAAGAATGGGGGTGTGTTCACTGTAATAAGTCTTTCCATGTCTCTCTCATGAGATTCTTGTAGGTTCTTTCTGAATCTTTCATTGCTAATTTGAGAACATTCATAAATGTTAGGTATTTTTCACTTTAGAGGAAAAATGGAGTGTGTTGGCTTCTGTGTCTGATTGGAGCACAGGGATGTCATCGTTTGCTTCACTGCTGGCATGAGGGAGCCCCATGTCCCCCATCTGGGTGGGGAGGGTCTGGTGGGAGCCCCGAGGGGCCAGACTGCCTGCAGAGATACTCACTGAAGATCCCTCCATGGCCACTAAAAAAGTCTTCCCACCATTCTCCTTGAGGAGCAAATGTACATTTAACCTGTGAGATAAGAAGATGACAGATTAGGCTAAGAGAAATTGCCCAAGAGGCTGATGACCGTGGTCACCGAGAGCCCCTCACAGGTGCTCTCAGCATGAATATTTAATCTGTTTCAGTCACCCTCCTGTGAACATGCCTCTCCTCTCCTAGTATCAATTCAGAGTTATTGAAATGCATATCACTCTGATATTTGATCCCTGGCCTCTGGGGTCAATTGTTGGCCGATCAGGCTGCTAGAATCTGAGACCTCTCTGGGGGTCTTTGCACCCACTGCAGCTCATCAATCAAGTGCTAAGCAGAGGACAGACAGAGAGCGGAGACAATACTGCTGCTCCAGAGGCGGACAGCTGGTCTACCTTAGGATGGTCTTTCTGCATTGCCAGCCTTTCTTTCTTCTGCTTTAAGGGACCGAGGAAACCTTGCTGGTCCCAACAGAATCTCCTGGCCTTGCTCTGTACAAATCTGCTACAGCTTTCTGCCCACATGTCACCTGATCACTGCATGTGAAGAATCGCCAGCCTTAAAACGATGGCAGCTGAGTGAGGGGCTTATTGGCCCAGGTGTCCTCACTGCAGCCGTTTGGGGGAGAAGGGCATCTGTGGGCTGTCAGAGCAGGGTGTGAGCACGCGGGGAGCGGGCTTTCTCCGCAGGCTCTGTGTATTTCGGAGCTTGAGGGAGAGTCTTGCCATGCAAAATTCAGGAGACTTTTCTGAAGACCTTCTCTGAGTGTCCCTTTGACTGCATCTCTCTGGAAAAGTCAGTAGCAGCCAGTCTTAAAACGTTAATTGCTCCTGTTGACTTCTGTTATTTAGATGATTATTCTTAGCCTTGCTGAAGAATAGGATGATTGGGTTGGCAGCAGAAAGTAGAATCATTTTGTTTCTCACCACAGGACAAGCAAAATTGACAACCTCCTCCACTCCCGGGAAGTCATAATTAGAAATTAGAGCTGCATCAAACTGTTCGCTACAGCTGTAAATGCTGGCAGAAGAATTGACGAACACCTCAAAACCCCTGTCAGTTACTGAACTCGCTACATGTTTTAAAAATTGTCCGTTTGCCTACTGTAAGATCAATCCAAACAGTATTTGTGGGTTTTTAATAGGTCTTGAAGCATTCTGAGTTGCCCTCTTTTTGTTGTTGCTCAGCTGTGTCCCACTCTTTGAGACTCCATGACCTGCAGCATGCAAGGCATCCCTGTTCCTCACTATCTCCCACACTTTGCGCAAACTCATGTCCATTGAGTCAATGACACCATCCAACCATCTGATCCTCCATTTAGTGGGGAAAAATAAGTCTCAGCTTGCTCAGGAAATCTTTGCTTTTTAGTCATAGACACATATCGGTCTTTTAGATCAAAGCTATGTGTTTTTACAAAATTATGAAGGCACAAGAGTGGCAGTGAAATTTTGAATCAGGCCATAGGTGTCCCTGAATCAGGCCATAGGAGCAGGTAAGCAGAACATGCTGGGTTTACTGACATAAAGCTATATTGTAGCTGACTTGAACTAGTGCCAAAAACTTTCTGAATGGGTGTGCAATTTGTCAAAACAATTCTGAGGCTTGCATGAATATGCGGACCATGAATTTTCCATGTTCCCAGTCTTCCATTGTTTGATGTATGGCATTTGGGTAGAAGTTTAGTTCATTGTGAGTTTTTAAATTATAGGTTTAAGAAAGGTTTTAGATTATTTTTCACTAAGAATTATGTGACTGTAAGCATTGCTTTATAAAACATGATACGTTTAAGCATTTATTTGAAAACTCTGAGTGTAGTCAAAATAGCCATTTTGGGGACTGATTTAGATGACTGCTAAGGCAGTAAGAGGCTTTGCAGGTGGCTCAGATGGTAAAAAATCCGCCTGCCAAGCAGGAGACATGGATTTGATCCCTGGGTTGGGAAGAGCCCCCCGGAAAAGGAATGGCAACTCACTCCAATATTCTTGTCTGGAAAATCCCATGGACACAGGAGCCTGGTGGGCTATGGTTCATGGGGTCGCAGAGTCAGACACAACTCAACAACTTAACAACAAAGACACAGAGAGAAAGACACCCTGCTCCCGACTCGGGGTAAAATCCCAATCTTCAAAATAAGCAAAAGTCTGACTTGACGAAGGCACAGAGGGTGTGATTACTCACTCAGCCCCCACCGAGCACTAGCTGGATGTCCAGGGACAAGCTGTTTGTAAATACTACTTGGACCAGACTCTGTAGATGGCAACCTCACCTTCGTGCAGGGACAGGAAAGTCCAATCTCAGAGATTCTTTCATAACATTTTCACCCATACAGACCAGCCTGTTGGAGTTGATGGAGTTCTCCTGCCAGAGCTGATGAACTCAGTGCTGAGGATGTGCTCAGGGTATCGTGTGTGGGTACTGCCAGCCAGGAAAGGACCATGGCTGCAGGGATGGACCAGGAAGGACAATCCCCCGTGGTCCACACCTGGGGATGAATGGATGCTTCCGGATCCTGACAGTCAAGCAGCCCTTCTCTTTCTAGCCTTGTAGATAAATAGCCCAGCACAGGCTGCTGTTTTCCATTTGTTGTGAAGAGTCTGGGAAAGCCAGGAAGGCTGGTGGTGGGGGCAGCGCCATGGGGCAGCCCTCTCTGCTGGTGCTTTTGAAAAAGACAAGCTCATCTCTTCCGAGAAAGTTCATTAGAAATCAGCTGCATGGAGGGATTTCTCTGCAAACCAGTCACCCTCACCCTGCAGAGAAGCCGATGGTCGGCCACCCATCCCGACCCCACTCGCCAGCCAGAGGAGCTGGTTTCCAAGTCTCTGAAGTTGTTGTGTGCACCGTGGAATTCTTACTGGGCCTCGGCCATCTGCTTGCAGACTGGGGCTGCTCATCCCAAGTTCCGTGGTTGGAAAACACAACCTTCGGCACAGAACTTGGGTCAGGATTAAGTCTCTTCCTTAAGCCTCACTGGGGGTGTGGCCTTCCTGGGAAGGGAACTGCCCCTGGGCTCACGATGGAGAATGAGGTGGAGGTCTTGGTGTTACCAGGGCTGCTCTGTGGCTGAAACTGGCGTAGTTTAACTCGGCAATTGTCCCCTTCAGTTACAGAAGATCACTCATCTCCTGCAGGATTTGAATGTGATGCCCAGAAAATTCAGGGCGTCTGCATGGAGATGAAGCATCCTCCCGGGGAGGGCTGGCGTGAGAGCCTCTTTACCCTTTACTGTCGGTAATAACGATGCTTCAGAATCTGCGTCCTCTTGCTTTGATCTATGATACGCTGCTTTCACACAGCCAAATATAAACCTCTATTCTCTAAAGCACTTAATTTTTCTTTTCTGAGGTGGTTCTGCCCCGAACAGAGACAGTGATGTTCTGGGAAACAATACAGCAGCTCCTGTTACACTCTCCCCTCCGTAAGCGGCGAGAGTGTGATTCTGAACTGCCTGTTCACTCTGCCTTTGTTCTTTCTGATTGTGTGGGTTGTGGCTTTGTGTGTGCCATTCTGAAAAATCAGGTCATTACAGTCAAATAATTGAATGATACAGTGAAGCAACTAAAAGTCAATCAAATTGGTTGCTTGACTGCATTGACCAGACACGGCTGGATCATTACTGGAGATATCAGTGTCCATGGAAATCACATGGGCATTGCTGCAACAGCCTGAAAGGAGGGTTGAGGCATTACCACCCTCCGTGCCCTCAGGCTCTTCCCTGGCTATCCAGCCTGTGAAGTGCTCCTTGAGAACCAGCTGTCTGCCCAGGGGCCAGCAAGACAGCTGTGGGGAGCCTGGTGACCACTGTTCACCTGAAGCCCACCCCTGGCCCACCCGCTCTGAACCCTTAGAGGAGTGAGCGGGTGGTCAGGGGTGAACAGCTCTGCTTCCCCCACGCCTCACAGTGTGGTGGTCCACAGAGGAGCCTCACCTGAGCCCACATCCTGTTCTAACAGCCCCGTCCCATCCCTCTTCTCAGTCAACAGGGACTAAAGGCAGAAACGACTTCAGGGACTGAAACAGGAAACAGCCCTGTCTTGGGGGGTGGTGGGGGGGAGGGGACAGGCTCTGGCAACAGGTGGTACCGTCAGAGCTGACCCCACAGGGGGCACACTGGCCCGGTGACCTGCATGTGGTTGCTTCACCATCTCAGCAGCCAGGAGGCAAGTTTAGGAGGGCCTGGCTGCTATGTTCACCCTACCAGCCCTTTGTCTGGTGAAAAAGGCACTAGAAATCCAACATAAGCCCTAAGAAATGGCGTGGATGATGAACTCTATGCTTCTACCCTGGCATTATCGCAAGCACCCACGTCAGAAGAAGTAGTCCCACGAACATTCTGACGATCTGCTTTATTTTTAGAATTGTTCTTTACAAGCATCCCCCTGTTAGATTTATATCAACTCAGTTTGAGTGCAGGTTATGCTTTTAAATGTGGAGCTAAACTCCCAGGCTGGTCATTTCTGTCTGGAGAAGGAGGTAACGGCTGCCCCGCCCACCTGGAACTGGGAAGGGAGAGTCTGTGGGCGAGAGGGGCTCCACCTCGGGCTCTCCCACCACCCAGGTGCTCCCAGGGGCCACGCTCTGCCGCGCCAGGGAGTCTGTGCATCTTGGCGGTGAAGGGCGAGCCTGGGAAGTGATGGCAAGTCTGCACTGGGGAGGGGAAGAGTGACGTTTCGGTCAAAACCCCAGTCTGATGAGCAGTGGACCTCCGTCCCTGTGACCTCCCTGCGTTTTCTCCACCTGGGCTCCCGCCGGGCAGGATCCTGAACACAGTCTCCAGGCCTCCTGCTTCTCACCTGGGCTTCCCACCCCGTCCTCCTCCGCATCTTCCCATCAGAACCACCATGACCCTCAAGTCTTTCTCCACAAACCAAGTTGCTTTTGAGTGATTCTCCCAGGAGTGTGTAGATGACCCCTGGGGACTTGTTTGGGGTCTTTTGAAACTGGGCTGGGTGGGGGAGGCAGGGTCTACCCAAGAGCAGCCAAGCACTGCCTGGAAGGGTCTTTCCAGACTCCTTGCTTGTTGACAGCTTCCTGTGGCTGCTGTAACAAACACTAGGCATTTAGCGGCTTTAAAACAGCTCAGATTCATTATCGTCCAGCGAGGCTTGTCAGGCTGGGTCCTCAGAGAATCCATCTTTCCTTTCCAGCCCTGGTGGTGGCCCCTGTTCCTCGCTGCGTGGTCCACTCCTCTGTCTGCAAAGCTAGCACCAAGGTTCCCGTTCTTCTCCCTGGCATCTCTCTGACTGTGGCTCCCCATCCCCCTCACACTAGAAAGGACTTCTGCTGTTCTTTTGGGCCACCCAGATAATCCAGGCTGGTCTCCTTATTTGAAGGGCATCTGGTTAGAGGCTTAATTCCAACTGCAGCCTTAATCCCTTCACCCTGCAAGGTAACCAGTTCACGGGCTCCGCAGGTTCAGGTATGAACATCTTCAGGAACAACATTCTGCCACGTTGCTCAAAGCGGATGGCTTTCCGTGGTGCAGGGGCAGGGTCCATTCATTCCTGCGTGCCCCTCTTCTGGGCGTGGTTAGCAGGCGCTGAAGGAATTGCACATTAGCGCCTAATTATCACTTAATCTTGGTACCTTGTGTACATTATTCAGGATATTCACACTCAGGTACATCACTTTATACATTTTGGAATGGGAGAATGCAGCCTGTAGGGATTAAGCAATTTGCTGGTGCTCACCAGTCATTCCTGGTAAAAGGCTGGACCCACATGCAGCTGTTTCTGACTCCAGATCCTGCACTTTGCACAACACCCACCAAAGAAACATAGACGCTTGAGGAGGAATTAAAACTGTGCTTCGAGAAGGGGAAGTGAATCTGTTTGGATGATGGGTGTTGGCAGTGACTTCCAGCTGGGTGCTGGCCCTTCTCTGACCTGCCTGGGGGCCGGTCTTAGCATCTCTGGGTGGGAAGGAGCTGTGGACGGTCCACTACTCAGCTCCCACTACCGACTCCTTTCCCAGTCCCTAGAGGTTATAGATAAAAATCTAGTTGGGAATTATTTTAACAGCTAATTCCAGTTAACAATGAACTTCCCTGGTGGCTCAGACAGTAAAGAATCTGCTGGCAATGAGGGAGATCCGGGTTCGATCTCTGGGTTGGGAAGATTCCTTGGAGAAGGGAATGAAAACCCACTCCAGCATTCTTGCCTGGAGAATCCCATGGACAGAGGAGCCTGGCGGGCTACAGTCCTTGGGGTCGCAAAAAGTTGGACATTACTGAGCTACTGGAGCTGGGAAGGGAGAGTCTTACACGCACACACACACACACACACACATGCACACACACCCCACCTATCATTACTGAGTCCAGGTGTTTGCTAGGCACGTCTCATGCAGGAGCTCATTAAGTGCCACCTGAAAATCTGGAAGGAAGGGCATGACCCCTCTCTACGGGTGAGGAAGCTGGTCCCAGGGGAATGAGTGTCCTGTGCAGGCTGGTCAACGACAGAGCAGAATGGACGTTCCCAGAGCCAGGCTCCCATCAGTGGTGCCTTTCTGGTTGCCCCCTGGGGGTTACTTGGCAGCACACCACCTGAACAGGTGCATGCCTCCTGCTGGGCTGCTCATCAAGGAAGTCTCTGGCCCGTCCATGTGATCTCTTCGCAACCTAAATAAACATCCTTTGTTCTAATGAATGCATGTTTGCCAGTAACTGCAGTGGCTTGTTTTTGGAGAAAGTCTCATGAAAATGATGGAAAATTCATCTATGGTACTTAGACATCATGAGTTAGTAACCTAGACTGGTTATGGTCATGGAGACCTTGAGAATGGAAATGTCCAGCGTATCCCAGACATCTTTTCGCCACAGTTGTAGCCTTTCCCTTCACACAATCTCCTTGGCACAGCCAGAAGGAGACTGGGTTGCTTCTACATGCTGTGGTCTGTCCACCTTCGTGCATAGCACTGTGGTCAAGGCCTCAAAGCGGCCACAGATCAAGGGCAAGCCGCAGGAAGGAGGTCCTGGGGTAGGTGATTAACAAATAATACACATGTTCTCAAAAAACTAACAGTTAGTCATTGCGTGTCTATTTCCCATATCATTGTCACGGCTTTAATGTTTCATGAAATATTAAAGCATTTTGAAGTGAAAATAGAATTTTAAGTTAGTATTAGTTTTTAAAATGGTATATAAATTCTTCTTCTAATTGCTTTTAATGATGTTACAGTTTTTTTTTTTTTAATCATGTATTAAGTTGTAGGTCTTGATTTTTTATGTGCTGACTGGAAGAAAAAAGAGAGTGGAAGCATTCATTTCAAATGCACAATTTGAGTTAATTGCAAAAAGTATTGGTTTGTTGTTCTCCGAGGCCACCCAGAAATGGGACAGACCACCTGACTGTGTGCTGGGCCGGCTCACTGACCCTGGCGGGTGACTCACAGAGGCACCAAACAGCCCAACATAAAGTCTGTTCCCCTATCACTGTCGGCGTGGAGCAATGACTGCCTACAGGCCAGCTTCATGCTGCATATCAGTCACTTATTAGGAAAAAAGTCCCCACAGAGGGGCAGGAGCATTAAGAAAAGTTTAGTCATTCTGAACAAGTAGCACTTACTGTTTTGAGTTGAATTAAATACAAACTTCCTTTAATTTTCTGTTGGTTGTCATGGTTTAATAACTGCTGGCCTTGTCGATGATCGGATGGAAAGGTGTGAATGTGATATTGTGCAGAGCCTGGTCTTTGAGGACTGGGTTGATTTATATCATGGAAAAGAAGCCAATTACTCACTTTATATGTCTCTGACAAGTATCTGCTCCTAGTTATCCAAGTTAAGCTACCACTTCCTCTGCAAGCCGTTGGGTGGAACAGGTGTCTGCTGACTTCAAGAGTGCCATTTGCCTGTAACTATCAATCCATGGGACACAGAGGTACATACTCAGACTCAGTCCAATGGAGGGAGCAAACCTGAGTGCACAGTCTAAGGGGGAGGAGAGCTGGAAGTCCTCCTCAGCACTTTGAGTGTGGGAGTGTCATTGGACCATCCATGCTGGGGGAACCTACACGCCAAGAACAGTGATCTCCGAGGAGTTTGCAGAAGGCACACAGCTCTCTGTCGATAATAGCACGGCTCGTGGGACTCGTCGCACAGGAAGCAAAGTCTGGTCTGGGGCAAGCCTGCTGTCAGCTCAGGGCTTCTTTGGCAGGGCTCTTACTGCAGCCCAGTTAGGCTGTTGTTTGGATAGCTGTGTTCTTCAGACACCTGGCTGCTGTCAGGGAACCAGGGAGTTCCCAAAGTTTATCCCCACTTTAAGATGATTTCTTAGGAGACGTTTCATCCTGGTCCTGCCCCTCAGTGGGGACTTTTTTCCTAATAAGTGACTGATTTGCAGCATGAAGCTGGCCTGTAGGCAGTCAATGCTCCATGCTGACAGACAGAACTGTCCTGAATATTGCTGCACTGATTAAATCTTAGGCTCAGGTTACAGGATGGACTTCGCTGTTACTCAGAAATTGTTGTTCAGTTGCTCAGTTGTGTCTGACTCTTTGCGACCTCATGGACTGTAGCCACCAGGCCTCCGTGTCCCTCACTATCTCCTGAACTTGCTCAGGGGTGCATTTCAAAAATTCTAAGTGAGATATGTTGTCTTTGTCACCAAACACTGAGTATTCCTGGAATATTTCCATTTGGGATGAATGCTGATGACAATGACAGCTGAAGGTATCGATGCTCCTGATGCTAGTGGAGACTTTCAGGCTGGGTAATGTGATGAAACCAAGGTCAAATTTTAAACTACTCAAAATTCTCTTTTGTGCTTCACAGAAATACACAGTTGTTAGGTCTCTTTATGTTAAAATCTTTATGACTCATCCACCAAATGGAATTTTATCATAAAGGATGATAACACATTGTTATTTAATCAATTATAGTTTGATGATGGTTTCAATGCACAACCTATGGAAAATTCTCTATTTTGCACACTTTTGATTTTGAGATAATTGTACAGTAATAAGAAATACTATAGAGAGACCCTGCATGCCCAGCACCCAGTTTTCACCCCTGGTGAAGAGCAGGGGTTACAGAGCAGTGTAACAACAATGGTCATAACACCACCCACGAACCTTAGCTTCCATGACTTTTACACACCCCATGTGTGTATTGAGTTCCACGTAGTTTTGGTCACCTTGTGGATGAGAGTGACTACTATTGCAAGGGACAGACAGAAAGTTCCCAGCACACGGGCCCTTGCTGGTCCCCTCTTACAGCATATATCATGCCACACCACTGACCGCCGCTCTTCAACGCGTCTTCATGACCCTGTCACTTCAGAGTGATGACTGTGTGGACTTACTAAGTAGAATTGTCCTGAGATTGGCTGTTTCCATGTGGCATGATTACCTCGAGAGTCCACCAGATTGCCGTGTGTATCAGCAGTCGGTAGTGCTGATGTTTAGAAGGAAATATTCTGAGGCTATGGTTTGGCAAAGGCTTTCTTTGACCCAACATTAAACACTATCCGTCAAGGGAGAAATTGGTGAATTGTGCATCATACACCCATGTGTCACCTCTATCTGAAAACCTCCAGGACACAGCAGATCCTGCAGAGAGATAATGGAACAAAACTTCTGAGAACAGAACGTGAGGTCTTGTGTTGGGAGAAGTGGGTCAGTCCTCAGGGCCTTTTATTCTTACCTTCCACACATATCTGGGGCTTCCCAGGTGGCTCAATGGGTAAAGAACCTGCTGCAAAGTGGGAGACACAGGAGATATAGATTCAATTCCTGGATCGGGAAGATCCCCTGGAGGAGGGCATGGTAATCTACTCCAGTACTCTTGCCTGGAGAATCCCATGGACGGAGGAGCTTGATGGGCTGCAGTCCACAGGCCATGCAGAGTTGGACACGACTGAAGAGACAGTGCACGCATGCACACAGGTCTACCAGGTTAGTTTCTATCTTTACCAGCCTAGAGGATACAAGGGAGCCATGAACTAGCACAGCAGTGAGTGTTAGAGGCTAAAAAAAAACTAGTTATCTCCAACAACTTCCTAACCCCAGCTCCACTGCCCCTCCCTCCCCAAAAAAGAAACATAGAAGCTGACAAGCAAAAACTGTAAATTGCAAAGGCTAAGCTCACTGACATTATCACTTTATACCTGCACAATTAAATTACATTCAGGAGCATCTATTTTGGAAAGCAGGAAAGTGTATACCTCATTTTAGAAATCCTTCCACAAAGCACCTTGGGGAAAATAAACCCTTAAAGGAATAAGTTTAAGCTATCTGGAAAATCCATTTATATCTAGAAATTCATTCTGCTGCAGAGAAATTAGTCCTCCTGAAAGCACATGTGTGTGTACCTGCACACCCTGTGTACACATGCACACATGTGTGTGGCTACCTACACACTTTGCACACATGTGTACACACACTCCCTGTGTACACATCCACACACGTGTGTGGTACATGCACACCTGGTGTACACTTGCATACATGTATATGGTACATGTATACCCCTGGTACACATGCACAGAAATATGTGGGTGTATGCACACTCCCAGTGCACATGCACACACGTGTGCACAACTGCTGGGGGCCATGACTTGGGGAGAGCAGCCTGGGTTAAGGGCTTTGTGAGGGGCTGGTGTGGTTATTGATACAGTGCACAGACCTCTGAGTGTCCATTCAGGACATCAGCCAGCCCCCCTACCCTGGCTCCATCCCTCCAGGATGTAGGTTTCTACTGAGATCTGCAGGAGGACAGAGCTCCTGACCAAGAGCCGGGTGGGAGCAGGTGTGAGCAGCAGGAGTGCTGAGATGCCCCTGGGAGCAGAGGGTGAGACCTCCAGGACTCTCCCGGGAAGTAGATGGGAAAGTGACTCACCATGTCACACTCAGATGCCAGCTTGCGGGGTGCCACCCACCTCTGCAGCCTTGCAGTGTGCCTTCTCCCACTTTAAGTGAGCACAGAGTCTTGCTTAGAAGAAAAGTTATGTGATTTTGTTCAAAATGCATTTATTATGAGGGCAAAACCAGAGAAATGTGTATTTATCATCATTGTAAAGCCAGCTGGAAAGAAATGGACCCTGGCTGAACCTCCTTCCTTTCAGTTGCTGTTTCTTTCTGAGGCAGAGCCCGGGACCAAAAGGGAGATGAGCGTCGAGTGATGGGCTGGAGGGACTGATGGGGTGGAGGTAGTGACCCCACCCATGAGCTGCCCCAATGTCCGGGGCCACAGACACGTCTCCAACCTAGTCTGGCACCACGTCTACGTACTCTGGGTCTCAACTGATGACACATAGACTGCCACGGGCTCCATCAGCCGGGATCAAGCCACACTGAATGGCTGGCTGTGCGTGTCCCTGGCACATCTCCCCTGGACCCGGACCTCTGGACCCCTCCCCTGGGGAGGCTCCTGAGTCGCTGTCTCCAGGATGTGGTAACACTGAGTGAGTTATCTCCCTGGGGCTCTAAAGTCTGATAAAAAGGCCCTGCAGCTGCCACCGTTATTGTTATTATTTAAAAGTGAGTGTTTCTGCCAGGAGGTTGCCCCAAGCTTGCCCAGCTCTGATCAGGATGCTAATTACAGGGATTTTGAAGAAGAGGGACATGTGATTACTACCTGTCCCCACGGGCCCTCGCACAGTCTCGGGGTCCAGGAGTCATCGCCTCATGGGGGACCCTTACTTGCCCCGACCCAGGTTGGCAGGATGGAGCTTTTCCATCACACCTCTGTCCCCACACCCACGAACATCCTTGTTTATCTCGGGGCTTCCAGAGAGGCCAGAGGTCAAATATGAGCTGTGGGGCTGCGGGCGGGTGCATGGGCCGGGGCCACTGTGGGGCCAGGCCTTTGTGGCCGCCCGTCTGCTCTAACTGCTCTGAATGCGCCAGCGAGACACCTGCTGGGTTTTTGTTTCCTCCTTGCAGCTGGAATGCACTGCACTGCTCGGGTTTTCCTTTCTCCCTCCCTTTGGTGCAGGGGGAGTGGAGGACCCTGATGTTTTCCGATTCCTTTTCCGCTCTTGCCAGGCCGACAGCACAGCTGGGAGGGGCACCCTTCTGCGTGTCCCCTCGCCTGCCCGGAGCCCAGACTGCTGCGGCTCTGCATCTCCGTCGCCTCCCGTTGGCCAGGGCGGCCTCTGTAGACGTACGTGGGAGGCCGGTGCCAGTATAAATGAGCCCCATTCATCTCCTGCCGCTGGCATACGGCATGTCATTGTCCTCGGGCACCGAGGCAGAAGCGAGGCAATCTGTTGGCATGTCCTGCCCCAGTGCAGACTGTCCACCCCACTGAGCCCCAAGAAAACAACAGAAGCCGAGAAAGGGCAGCCAGAACTTGCACAGCTTCCTTGCACATGCACACGTGGCCGGGGAGGAGCCGTGCCTGCCAAGAAGAGGGAGGGGAAGGGGGTCCCAGGCTGCTCCCTCATCTCCGCATCTCTGTGTCTCTGTGTGTGTCTCTCTGTGTCCGTCTGTCCATCTCTAACTACCAAGAACGTTGGAGTCACCGGCACCTAAGGGAACCATTCTCAGAGGTCATCTGACGTCACTCACACACACCTCTTCTATTTCTGCTTCCCATCCCTTCCCCCCAAACAAGACAAACAAGTGATGGGAATTTAAATGCGTCTTCAATGATAAGAAACAAAACCCACTTGATTCCACTCATATCCAGGGTGGAAGGAGTTTATAAGAGGGCCCAGCGATGGCTTCATTAGACAAGAAGAAAAGTTGGGCAAACACAACTCCTAAGAGTTTAGATAGAAGGCACTTCTCAAGGGTTAGCTTCACCCCTGGGGTGTGGGTTTTACAGAAGAAACCATTGTGAGCATCCGAAGCCAGTTTGAATCTCACAGTTCAAGACCTGACACTGGGAGCTGAGGTCCAAGGCTACGGCAGGCTTGTCGAGGAGTGAGTTGCGGAGGGCAGACCCCTGCCAGCCACCTGACACTGTACGTCTGTCTGGGCGGGTCCGGGGACATTTCTCTCCACCTCCATTAACATCACAGTGAAGACAGCGACACACGAGAGGTACTGAACAAAGGCACTTTGACTAATTTGTAGATATATTTACCTCCAGAGGTTAGAGGACAGGGTAAAGAAATTAACTTTTAGCTTATGAGAGTGAAGGCAGGAATAGAACGTGCAGCTTTCATTCCAGGAGAATTAAGACGCTTTCCAGATTAGAAGACAAAGATTTCCCTGCATTTTGTAAAAAATGTGCCATTTTAATTTTATATTCTCACATTATTACTTTGAAAAGAGGGAAGCAAATGGAAAAGGAAGATATGTGAAGGCAACTACACTCGCTGCTTCTAAGTTGTAGAGAGAGGTTACGGTTATAAATACATAGATACAGACAGATAGATGGATGGATGGATAGATGGATGCAAAGATAGCTATCTCTTATAGATTGGGGGGGAAAGCAAAATAAATATTTGTCAGGCACATACTGTGCATTCTGAGTGCTAGCAAGGCAACAAAGAGCGACATAGAAGCAGTGCTTGCCCTTGAGGAGCTTGAATTCCTGGAAGGAGCCCCCAGGCCTTGCAGGTCAGTGGTGACTACTCAGGAGCAATGCCCCTCCCCCAGTGGCCCAGAAGAGAGTCCCCAGGGTCACGCAGACAGCATCCAGCCAGTGGTGGCAGCTGAGGTCATGCCAGGAGCAGGAAGGCCCACCCTGCTGGGATGACAAGCACCCGCTCCCTACCGGAGGGGCTGGGGGCGCTGGGCTCCGTGTGCTCCACCCGGTCAGGATGGGATAACAGGGGCCTGGTTTTCCCTCCTGCTGAAACAGCTCAAAAAATGACAAAATAGGTGAAAAAATGGAACTGGAGACACTGGATGTCAGGCCACCAAAGACAGTGATTCTTTAAAGTTGAGAGAGGAAAGAGGTGAGCCCTGCGACACCCTGCAGGCTTGTTGCCTGGAGGAAGTCTTGGAGTCACTGCCCAGGGAGGAGACAACCAGGCACAGCCCTGCGGTCACCCTGGGTAGAGAGGCAGTGCTGAGTGTCCAGCCAGACTGGAGCTGGAGCTTCAGGCAGAGCACGGCGAGTGACGTCTCGGAGGAGGGCGCTCTCTGGGGGCCAGAAGACCAGGAGTGGTCAGCTCAGCAATCACTGGCATTAGTGCATGCACTTGGATATCCTGCGGCTGGAGGCAGGGCTGCTCGAGAGGAGAGGGGGCGATGCCATGCCTCCAGCGGGCTGGGAGAGTCCCAGGTCGGGGCCACCGTTACTCTTCTGAGAAGACGCCTCTCTGCTCTTGTCCAGTCTCTCTGTCTTGTCTGACTTTTTGTGACCTCATGGACTGCTGCCTGCGAGGCTTCCCTGTCCTCACAATATCTTGGAGTTTGCTCAGACTCACGTCCCTTGAGTCGGTGATGCTCAGTGAACACAAGCTTAGCTGCAGGGACGCGTTGGCTGTAGACCAATCGCAGCCCCGGGGCCCCCTGATGAATCCATGGCTCATTCTGGATAAAAGGCTCATTAACCAGAAGAGGAGCCCCTCCACCCGATAAAGGGCGTCTGCAAACCTCTCAGTGGACACCACGCTCCACAGTGAGAGGCTGTGAGAGGCTGGAAACTTTCCCACAAAAATCGGGGATGACAAGGGGCATCTGCCTCCACTGTGTTGGGGTTCTGGCCTGGGCGGGCAGCACCAGAGGCAAATAAAAGGCACCTCTTTGTGGGGAAGAAGAGAAATTTTCTCCATTTGCGGATGATGTCAGGTGGCGCTAGTGGTAACTCAACCATTAAAAAGAATACATTTGAATCAGTTCTAATGAGGTGGATGAAACTGGAGCCTATTATTCAGAGTGAAGTAAGCCAGAAAGAAAAACACCAATACAGTATAATAATGCATATATATGGAATTTAGAAAGATGGTAAAGATAATCCTGTATGCGAGACAGCAAAAGAGACACAGATGTATAGAACAGTCTTTTGGACTCTCTGGGAGAGGGAGAGGGTGTGATGATGGGAGAAAGGCATTGAAATATGTATAATATCATATGTGAAATGGATCGCCAGTCCAGGTTAGATGCATGATACAGGATGCTTGGGGCTGGTGCACTGGGACGACCCAGAGGGATGGGATGGGGAGGGAGGTGGGAGGGGGAGTTCAGGATGGGGAACACCCATCCTGTATACCCGTGGTGGATTCATGTCAATGTATGGCAAAACCAATACAATATTGTAAAGTAATTAGCCTCCAATTAAAATAAATAAATTTATATTAAAAAAAAAAGAATCCGTCTACCAGCGCGGGAGACATAAGGGATGCAGTTTCGATCCCTGGGTTGGGAAGATCCCCTGGAGGAGGGCATGGCAACCCGCTCCAGTGTTTTTGCCTGGAGAATCCCATGGACAGAGGAGCCTCTAAGGCTACAGTCTATAGGGTTGCAGAGAGTTGGACATGACTGAGATGACTTAGCATGCATGCTTGTCCTCTTGCCCATGGAAGACCCACAGAATCCACAGAAAATATTAATATGAAGTTAGTAAGTTAGCTCAGAGAGTTGCCAGATACAAGATCAATGTACAAAACTGACTGCATTCCCACACATTGACCGGACAATCTGAAAGTCCAAAAGTGAAGTTAACAAGTCCGNTAAATGATCTTTATCTTAGTGAAGGAAAAAAACTACGTGAAAATCTCAGCCAGAGGCCAGATTTCGTGTGTTCTTTTGCTGTCTAGATTCTGCTTCTCCTTCCTGCTGCTCAGTTGATAACTATGCTTAGCATAGGTTATGGTCACTATAATTAATTCATAGTCACAATATAAAAACTAAAAAAAAACCCACAAAGAACAAGGAAGAAAAGTCACTGGGAATATACCCTTAGCCCTTCAGACGTATCATTGTGTTGAACCATCTCATACTATACTTGTCAGTGAGGTCAGCAGTGGTTTTGCTTTTAGTTGAGGGAATTGAATAATAAAAATTCAAATAAATAAATAGAAAATGCATATCCAATATGCCTATCGATAAATGTACATTTCTTAATTGCAAGTCTTTTGCCAAGGGTTTTCATCTTCACTGGCCAATTTGATATATTTTAATATTTACTCACATAAAAAGTATGCCACAGTCTCAACAGTATATTAGGAAATGAAGTCATAATTTCAATAAAAAGATTGCCGGGAGAAATATCAATAACCTCAGATATGCAGATGACACCACCCTTATGGCAGAAAGTGAGTCAGTTCAGTTCAGTCGCGCAGTCGTGTCCGACTCTCTGCGACCCCATGAATCGCAGCACGCCAGGCCTCCCTGTCCATCACCAACTCCCGGAGCTCACTCA
>SJXQ01001015.1:705451-730759 GCA_006408695.1 Aepyceros melampus
ACCAGCACCAGGCGGAGGGGCTGGGGGAGAGGGGCTGGGGGAGAGGGGCTGGGGGAGAGGCCTGAATGGACTCCACAGAGGTAGGAAGTGTACTTAAAGGAAGGGAGCTGTGTAGGGAGGGAGATGTCTGTGGATCAAGCCCCTGGAGTTGCTGAGCTGGGTCTGGGCTCCAGGACTGCAAAGACCAGACAAGGGTGAAGGAGACGTGAGAATTGTGGAGATGAGCGGGGAGACCAGGGTGGACATCTGTACACTTCAGGGACTTTCTGATTGCTTCTTTAGTGAGCAGTTCTTACCTCCCGAGTGTGAAGCTCCCTCACTTCTCCATAACACTATCCAACTGCGGGTTTTACAGGAGTTTTCATAATCGATACTGAATCTCCATGGTGGTTTAGTCGCTAAGTTGTGTCCAACCCTTGTGATCCCATGGACTGTAGCCCGCCAGACTCCTCTGTCCATGGGGTTTTCCAGGCGAGAGCACTGGAATGGGTTGCCGTTTCCTTCTCCAGGGGATCTTCCTGACCCAGGAATCGAACTCACAGGTCTCCTGCATTGCAGGCAGATTCTTTACTGGCTGACCTATGAGGGAAGCATGAGAATGCCATAATCCAGGCAGGTCAGCAGTCGCTTCTCCTGTGGGTTCGTGACAGGCTCTCTGACATGAGAGCAGGTGGCCTGGCCCTGACACGCCTGCACGTCGCAGAGCCCTGGGGCCGTTTCCCTGTTCTCACCTGACAGTTTAACACGAGGGCAGCTGAGCACAGCGTGAGTCAAGACTGCCCAAGCACCAGCTTTTGAGACACAGTAACAACAAATAGTGTTACGTCTCCGGCTCTGAAACGCAGAAATTACTGTCTTATTGTGAAGGAAGTGGGAACACAGAAATCTTTCTGAGTAGCCCGTTTTATTTTTTCAACGTGAACTTTTTAGGAGAAGAGAAAGCACAGTAAACAGCTCTTAAATGAGCATTTGCTGAAACATTTAGACATGAAAAAAAAAAAAAACCAAATCAAACAACTTTTAATAATACTTTACTGCCAGAGGAAAATAAAATCAGAGCTGCCACTATAAAATAAAAAAGCAATTAGCAACTTTCTGATTGTATTTCTTTAAGGAGCTACCTCAAGAGGCAGGGGGGAAAATATCTACAGTCTTTCTAAAAGAAAAAAAAAGGAGAAATGTCCATAGTTTTGAAAGATGTCTGGAAATAGGTGGTCTAGAAGGCCTGTGATCCTCAGCGTCAGACTGGGGCTGGTGGATACTGAAGGTGTCAACTGTGTGCAGGGACCCTGCCGGGGGTGGGGTGGGGGCCTGACTGCTGACAATGCAGTAGCCGGCTTTGCTCGGTGACACTTATTTCATCAGAAGATGATGGAGCCACAGAGAGAAGCTGAGAGTTCAGTCGACTCTGAGAAGCCTTGTGCACACGCACCCATCTATGTCTTTTCTGAAACCGTATTCGACTTCTGCCTGGTATTTGTAATCCCTCAGTTCAGTTCAGTCGCTCAGTCGTATCTGACTCTGAGACTCCATGAATCGCAGCACACCAGGTCTCCCAGTCCATCACCAACTCCCTGAGTTCACTCAAACTCATGTCCATCGAGTCAGTGATACCATCCAGCCATCTTATCCTCTGTCGTCCCCTTCTCCTCCTGCCCCCAATCCCTCCCAGAGCCTTTTCCAATGAGTCAACTCTTCGCATGAGTGGCCAAAGTACTGGAGTTTCAGCTTTAGCATCATTCCTTCCAAAGAACACCCAGGGCTGATCGTCTTTAGAATGGACTGGTTGGATCTCCTTGCAGTCCAAGGGACTCTCAAGAATCTTCTCCAACACCACAGTTCAAAAGCATCAATTCTTCGGTGCTCAGCCTTCTTCACAGTCCAACTCTGACATCCATACATGACCACTGGAAAAACCATAGCCTTGACTAGATGGACCTTTGTTGGCAAAGTAATGTCTCTGCTTTTGAATATGCTATCTAGGTTGGTCATAACTTTTCTTCCAAGGAGTAAGCATCTTTTAATTTCATGGCTGTAGTCACCATCTGCAGTGATTTTGGAGCCCCCAAAAATAAAGTCTGACACTGTTTCCCCATCTATTTCCCATGAAGTGATGGGACTGGATGCTATGATCTTCGTTTTCTGCATGTTGAGCTTTAAGCCAACTTTTTCATTCTCCTTTTTCACTTTCATCAAGAGGCTTTTGAGTTCCTCTTCACTTTCTGCCATAAGGGTGGTGTCATCTGCATATCTGAGGTTATAATCCTCTTTATTCAGGACTTGTGTGTGTGTGCATGCTTAATCATGTCTGACTCTTTGTGACCTCATGGACTGTAGCCTCACAGACTCCTCTGTCCATGGGATTCTCCAGGCAAGAATACTGGAGTGGGTTGACATGCCCTCCTCCAGGGGATTGTCCCAATCCAGGGATCGAACCTGGGCCTCTTATCTCTTCTGCAGTGGCAGGCAGATTCTTTACCACTGTACCTCCTGGGAAGCCAAAACCCAAAGACTGGGCCTTAGTAAGAGAAGCAGGAAGAAATGGTGCTTGGCCAGGACTTAGCTTGTCTATTTGCCCCAACTTCCTCAAAACATTCATGTGCCTCTTGCTGAGGTTCTAGAACATTCCCTGGAACCTTCCCAGTGCTGTTCATGTGGCGTGATTGGCCCCATGTTCAGGTCACCTGACAAACGTGTGCCAGGTGTCATCGTCCCAGCTCAGAGGACAGCAGCTACAGACACTCAGTTCAATCTGGCTTCACGTTTGCTGCCTCCACTGGCAAATTCTTGTTCCTGCTTTTCTGTCTTTTGGGCCCACATAGTGTCAGTCTTGGGATGAGCAGGAATTAAGGGCCCTGCAAGCGTGATGTTTGCTGAGCAGACACAGGACCAGTCCTCCCAGTGCCCTGAGCCCCCCACTGGGCTGGGGAGATGCATGCACTGACCAGGACACGTGAGCAACAAGCCTGCGCAGCCTTGACCTGAGCCTCACATCCACCTCTATGTTGCCTCCAGAAATGTACTGAGAGAAAATAATTAGCCAGATACATGGGTGTTTGCTTTCTAAATACAGAATTAGAGAAGCTTTATTGTGAGCATGCACCATTCTTTAGAACAGGTACGAATTTAAGAAAAATTCTAAATAGTCCCTGATAGGGGAATGGTGTGAAGCAATTACACAGTGTAGCATGACACAAAAACTGTTGGGCCATTAAAACTGAGTCCAGTGTGTTTATTCACACAGGGACGTGTGCAAGATATACTGTCGAATGAAAAACAGAGTGTAGAACATCCACTCCCTGTGTGCACACTGTGTGTCTATGCGTTTAAGCCCTGTCTGTGCATCAATCAAGCATCTCTCTATTTATCATCTACATACAAATAGGAAAAAAATCTGGAAGAATATGCAATAAAACACTCAAGATGTTATCAGTATATTTCTCTGGTGGCACAAAATAATTTTTTTTTTTTGCCTTACCACAACGCACGTGGGATCTTAGTTCCCTGACCAGGGATTGAACCTGTGCCCCCTGCGGTGGAAGCATGGAGTTTTAAACCTTGAACTACCAGGGAAGTCCCACAAAATAATTTTTAGTAAGTCTTCTGTGGTTTTGCTTTTACCCTGTTCACTTGCAAGGATGCCACCACGAGCCTTTCCTTCACAGTCTTCTCCTTCCTCCTCAGATGTCCAGGGCAGTTGTGTTCCTGCCTCAGCCTCCATCCCTGTGTCCTGCACGGCCCTGCCAGGGAGGAGCCAGACTGGAGCAGCTCACCCGAGCTTAACTGTTCTTATCTCCCAGCAAGGACCCATGATCTGATCGGATGAAGGTATGAAGATGGTGTCAGAGATACTCTTATAAAAATGTATGTGTTCCACAGAATTTATGTCACTTGGTTTTAACTTGGCACAGCATGGTGGCATAATAAATATTATAACATATTGTGAGGAGTGCGTGTGGCCATATGTTCATATCCAAAGACGGTGGGGCTCATCTAAGCGAGCGGAAGGCCCAGCAGAGACAGCTCTGATGTGACACGACCTCGCTGGGGTCTCGCCCCCTGACGACGGTCCCCGTTACCCTGGGAGTGCTTAGGGCCTGCCTGCCCCTCCCGCCTCCCTGAGCCCACATCCCCGCCTCCTCCTATGTAGCAGTGCTGGTCGGGGCTCTGGGGCTCAGCTTCAGGGGGCTCCAAGGAGTCCTGGGAGCTGAGCGAGTCAGAGTCTTGTTACCGTTACACAATGCTCTGAACCCAGAGCGGGTGGTGCTTCTTCAAGCACGATGCTCATTCTCCAGCACAAACCCTGGAAGCCCTCCACTCCATATGGTGGAAATCAGAAGCTTCACCATCAGAGAAAGGACCAGAAAGAAGGATGCTGAAAAGCGTGGTTTGCCATCAAGCCTTCGAAGATTCCCTCTGAGCTGAACTGAGCTGCTGGTTCCTTGGCTATGATGTGTCTCGCACTCCTGCGATCTCCTTCCTCCCCATACTTAATTTTGCAAAACTCCGTCTTTGCTTGACTTTGCAGAGAGTCGAGGGGGATACTGCCCATTGCTGGACCACGCTCGTCTCACTGTGGATAGACGGCCACTTTTCCCATCACCTGACCTTGTTTCACTCGTATTTTATCTTCTCAAAACAATTCTTTTTAGATTAGCAGTCAGTCAAATGAGCAATCATGAGCTCCCAGTACAGTTTATCAGACCTGGAAAAGCCTTCCCCATGAGAAAACTTGTTTTTGTTGAGTCAGACTCTATTTAGAGATGCACCCCTGCCCCCTGCCCACGACCTTGGTTACCTGGTCCAGGCTCCTGCCGTGACCACCTGGCTGCTCTTGGGACCTGCCTGCAAGCTGAGCTGTCTAAATTAAAGATCGTTCTGGTGTTTCTAGGAATAAACTCCCTGAATAGCATGAGAAAGCCCCACCTTGTCCTATAGCTTCTGTGCACTTCTCCACCTCAGATAATCACCGTCTTGGTTCCTAGGATAATTGCTTCATTGACCTACAAAAAGTTTTGATGGAAACTTGGCATTCGTAGTTCAAGTGGGTGTATCAGATCTAGGCTAACCTTTTAGATTTTCCAGCTGTCTAGTGTTAAAAGCCAATTTCTTAAAAAAAAAAAAAAACACTTAACAGTGTTATTTCAGAGCTCAATGTCAAAATAAGAAAACAGACATGCTTCCAAGTCCTGCAGCATGGGGTCTCCATTTGGAAGTAAAGCAGCCAGTATCTGCACTTTCAGAGAAAAGTTGCTAGAATCTGTATTTTGACATTCGATTTTACACTTTTTCAAACTTTCCTCTTCTTGCTTTGAAAGCTGAGCACAGGCCCCCTAATCGTCTGAGTCCGAGAAGTTCCAAGGTGAACGGCGGCCAGAGTGGCCGTCTTCACAGATTCTCGGGCACACGCTGGCTTTACAGAGACGTGTGTTTCCGGCATTCACCTTTCCTGGCCCGGCCCCGCTGCCAGATAAAAACTGGATGCCAGACACTGCATGGGACACAGTCACCCTAAAAAGCGTCTTGGTCCTTGTCTGAGATTCAGTGTAACCGGGCAGTCTGTGTTTTATTTGCTGAATTTGGCAACTGTGGGCTGAGGACACAGACTCGGACTCAGACAGATCCACGTTCAACATTGGTGTTTCTGAGTTCTGTGTGGCAAATGGAAAATTATATTCTGTTTATATTATACAGGCGTTAATTTTTATGTTTAAAAACATTTGAACTTAATTTGCACCTCCTATGAAATTAAAGATAAGAGTTATTACATTGACCTCCACTTACAGATTCACACACTTCTGGTTCTTGTTCTTACTTATCAGCATGTGTTAACATAATTTAGGATTTTAGAGCCAGAATATTATTCAATTACCCATTTAAAATTGTATCTTTTTCCTTAATTTTTTTCTTTTAATTACATTTCATGTTATATGACGTTTAAATTGATCTCTGTTTTAGTGGTTTCTCTGCTTACAGCTAGTTCTGTTATACTGTGACTTTGCTAGCTTGAGGTTTTAATTTTATGTAGTTTTATCTACTTTTGAGGGGACTTCCCTGGTGCCTCAGTGGTAAAGAACCTGGTTGCCAACGCAGGAGACACGGGTTCAATCTTTGGCTCAGGAAGATCTCCTGGAGGAGGAAATGGAAATCCACTCCAGTAATTTTGCCTGGGAAATCCCATGGATGGAGGAGCCTGGCGGGCTACAGTCCATGGGATTGCAGGCGAGTTGGATACTATTTAGTCAATAAATAACAACAACATCTACTTTTGAAGTACAGGAAAAGTAACTTATGAGTATTTGCTTGTCTGTGATGCCTTTTCTCAATTTCTCTCTCTCTGTTTTTCCTTCCACAGGAAGGACAATCAATTTGGATGTAAATTGAATATATATTTTTTTAACTCAACAATACTTTAATCTCAAAATCCTACAGATGGTTCTTTCTTAAATTCTAGTGCCTGGTGCTATGAGACAGAACTACAAGATTAGTTAGTAGGTTATATTTTCCTGCCTAAAAGTTTCTGAAATTTTATTAGGATACGTCTAGGTGTTGGCCTATGTATTATCACATTCTTTTTTAGCTCAGTGACCTCTTTTGATTGGCAGATTGAAGATGGTTTTTTTTAAACTAAGGAACGTTTATTAGCATGCCTGGAGCTTACACTCAGGCATTTATTCTCTCCCAGTCCTGGAGGCCAGACGTCCAGGACCAGGTGTCCGAAGGGCTGGCTTCTCCTGAGGCCTCTCCCCTTGGCCTGCAGACACGCCTTCCTGCTGTGTTCTCCCGTGATTTTGTGAGCAGGTACTTCCGAGGTCTTGGTCCAAATGTTCTCTTCTATAAGAACACCAGTCAGATTGGGTTTGGGTTACCCTAACAGCCTTGTTCTTATTTAATTGTGTACTTATTTGTAAACAGTTTTACTGGAGTATAATTGATTTACAGTGTGTTAGCTCCACATGCACAGTAAAGTGATTCAGCTATGCGGACACATGCATTCATTCCTTTTCAGATTCTCTTCCCATGTAAGCTATTACAGAGTATTGAGTAGAGCTCCCTGTGCTGTACGGCGTTGGTTACCTCTTTAACCGCCCCATCTTCAAATACAGCCCATTCTGAGCTGCTGGGGGTTAGACTTGCAGCCTCTGAACTTCAGGAGGGGACACAATTCAGGCCAGAGGGAAAGCTGTGAGATTTTCACGTCTTTTGTTGGTTGTTTTCGTTAAGTGATTTGCCTTTAAGATCCGTTATTGAAAAGTACATTGGAAGTACATTTGCTAAGTCCTGCCATCCGTTCAGCTATGATTTCTCTATCTTTTGCTCTTGTTTCCGGGAGAAATCCTGCTCTTATCTCATTCGTTATTGATGTGATAGCCTCAGCGCTTTGCCAGTTGATAACTGACTCCATTGTCTCCAGTGCAGCGCAAGCATTTTCCTTCCCAAGGAGTCTCTCCAAATATCACATGGTTCTTTCTTCTTGACTTCCTACTCTATTTCTACATGACTGAACTTATCAGTCTTACTGAGAAAATTATTTTAAGAAGGGTCCTATCTCTTGTAGTAAGTGTTTTGTAGGGAGATGTTCGATCTCATCCTTCAAAAGAATTACTGCAAGAAATAACTATGGGAAAATATTTATTTGTTCACTTCTTATTCTTTCAGACTAAGTAGGGCCCAACAAAGAAGCAGGAACACATGTTACAATTTTTACTTGCCTCAAGCCTACACAATATAGGGTTTCCCTGGTGGCTCAGAGGGTAAAGAATCTGCCCACATTGTGGGAGATCTGACTTCCATCTCTGGGTCTGGAAGACCCCCTGGAAAAGAAACAGCTACCCATCCAGTATTCTTGCCTGGGAAATCCCACGGACAGAGAAGCCTGGTGGGCTACAGCCCATGGGGTTGCAAAGAGTCGGACACGACTGAGTGACTAACACTTCACTGGACATAAAGCAAGCTCAAGCTACTTGCAGGATATTCACCAGCTCTAACAGCAATCGGACAAGCAGCCAAGGTGGAGCCAGTGATGGTGGGACGGGCAGCGGCCAGGACCAGGGCACTGCTTTACTTAAGGCTGGATCCCAGGAGAGACGCCAACGCTGAGAGGCCGCAGGTTAGCAGAACCAAGAAATGGCTTCAGAAACGGTCCCTGTCCACTAACTGAAAAGCTTTTTAAGTATCGAAAATAATTTTCACTATTGGCTCTTTCTTCTGAGTTGAGAGCCATCAGCGCTGAAACCAGCAGAAGCTGAGTACATGGAGATCCACACTGATACTTCCTTCTCCCTCTACAGTTCTGGCTACAATCCAGGTCCCACACGGGTCCCAGGTGGGATGAGGACAACAGCTGGTCCTCCTGGGAATGAGGGCAATTTTGAAGGCTTTGCCTTGGAAACTGAGGATCCCAACTCAGGCAGATCCTTAGACATGATTCTCAATATCAGCCAATCATTAAAGCTACTAAGTAGCTAGCCCCACCCGAAGGTCACAAGGACATCCTGGACTTGGGCTGGCATTTCCTTAGGATGCTCAGATTCAGCTCTCTGCTGCCTCAGGTCAGCGGGTCTTCAGCATCCTGACCTGCAGGGCTGCCCTCTCGGTGGTCAGAGGTCCAGCTTTCACTAGGACTGCTGACCTGGGAGCCAGGATAAGCTGGACCCTCCCTCAGATCAGCAGGAACATGTCCTCCCTGACAAAGACCAAGGCCCCTCTGTGAAGTGTCTGTTCAAACCTTCTGTCCAATCTTTACTGGGCCAATGGAGTCTTTATTATCGACTTGGGAAAGTACTTTAAATATTCGGAACGTGAGCCCTTTATTTGATATCCGTGTTTTGGTAAAATCTTCTCCTCGTCTGTGACTTGATTTTCACTTTCTCTATGGTGGCATTTGAAGAACAAAAGTCTTTAAATTTGATCAAGTCTAAGTGATCAATTGAAACCAAGCAATGTTAGCTCTTTGGACTCCGGTTTCTGATGAGAAACTCATGGTCATTCAAATCCCCCTTCCCTCTAGACAGCTGATCTGCTTTCTTTCGCTCTTTCCAAGTTATTGTTCTGTGTCTTAGGCCTTCAGCATCTTGACTGTGATGTGACCAGGTGTTGTTTTCTTTAATTTTATTCTGTTTGGATGTGCTGAGCCTCTTAAATCTGTAAATTTATGTTTTTCATCAAGCTTGGTATGATTTGAGGTTTTATTTCCTCAAACGCTATTTGGTGTCTTCATCTCATTTTCTCCCCCTTGTTGGACTTCAATGACGTGTGTCTCTAGTTTATTTGCTTTTTAAAATTGCCACTCCCCCAACCCCGGGTCTCTGAGGCTCTGTTGAACTTTATTTCCTCTCTCTGTTTCAGCTGGGAAGTCTTCCCTGGTCTGTGGTCGAGGTGACAGACAGAGCTTTCCTCCATCAGCTCCATTCTGCTGTGTACATTCAGCGAATTTGTCTTTTCAGACATTCTATTTTTTAGTTCTATGGGTTTTTTTTTTTTATTAGTTTCCTTTTTTAATCCTGCTTCTCTGCTGAGAATGTCTTCATTTTCATTTTCTTCCAGGGGAATTTACCTTTATTTTATGAAGCATCGCTATGTATTCATTGTTGTTAGTCCTCTGCCCGGGGTTCTGGCATCTGGGTCGTGTTTCATTTTATATTTGCTGACTATGTGACTGGTTGTATCCTGGTTTTTGATGTGTCTCTTATTTTGGTGTTTGTCCTGGACATTATGTATGCTGTGTGCATAGACTCTGGTCCTGTTAAAATCCTCTGCAGAATGTTTCCGCTTTTATTCTTCAGGCATCAATGTGGTAGGTTCAGACCTTGTGCTCCTAATGGGAGCTCACAGCTGAGGTTTACACTTCTAACCTCAGATTTTTAATTTTTTTTAATAGTTGAGATTTACATTTTAAGACAAACTATGATCTATTATCATTTAAAATATTCACTCTATTCCAAAGTAAGGTTGATAGCTCAAAGTACAGTCGATCCCTGAACAAGCCAGGGTTGGAGTGCCTACACTCATAGTCACAAATCCAAGTATAACTTTGAGGTTGGCCCTTGCTGTCCGAGGTGCCACGGACTCAGCCAACTGTGGGCCACGTGCACTTTCACATTCCCTGGTGAAAATCTACGTGGAAAAAGAGGCGCACAGTCCAAACCCGCTGTGTTCAAGGCTCTGCTCTTCCCCCAGTTCAGTTCAGTCGCTCACTTGTGTCTGACTTTTTGTGACCCTGTGGACTGCAGCACGCCAGGCTTTCCTGTCCATCATCAAAGCCCAGAGCTTGCTCAAACTCATGTCCATCAAGTCAGTGATGCCATCCAACCATCTCATCCTCTGTCGTCCCCTCCTCCTCCCGCCTTCAATCTTTCCCAGCATCAGGGTCTTTTCCAATGAGTTAGTTCTTCGTATCAGGTGGCCGAAGTATTGGAGCTTCAGGTTCAGCATCAGTCCTTCCAATGCATATTCAGGACTGATTTCCTTTAGGATGGACTAATTGGATCTCCTTGCAGTCCAAGTACTCTCAAGAGTCTTCTCCAGCACCACAGTTCAAAAGCAGCAATTCTTTGGCACTCAGCTTTCTTTATAGTCCAGCTCTCACATTCACACACGACTAATGGAAAACTCGTATCTTTGACTAGATGAACCTTTGCTGGCAAAGTGATGTTTCTGCTTTCTAATATGCTGTCTAGGTTGGTCATAGTTTTTTTTCCAAGGAGCAAGCATCTTTTAATTTCATGGCTGCAGTCACCATATGCAGTGATTTTGGAGTCCATGAAAATAAAGTCTATCGTTGTTTCCATTGTGAGAACCCCATGAACAGTATATCTCCCCTACTAATCCTATTTTGTGGTCCACCCTTCCATTTTTGTTTTATGAATAAAAGTATTTATTAACACAGGCCTGCTTTCTTATAAAATGATAATACACCATATACACATTTTCCATTCTTGTAGGAAGTAAGTGTTATTTCAATTTTTGCTAAATATATGAAATAACTTACATGGTGATGAATGACATAATATTATTGAGACTGTTTGATTAAGTCAGTAACTGTTCTTATTTCTTTGTGAATATGGACTTAAATGGATCAGTAGATTGTCTTACAAAGCTAAAATTGATATTATGTCTTGGTAACAGTTTTCACTTATATTTATTCTGAAATTGAACTTTCCAGAGCCAACATTTAAATTTTGATTTAAAAACTCAAAATGATTACTTCCTTCCATTAGTCAGTTTTTGGAGCTGTGATTTTTAAAAAAAATTCTGTGTTCAACTCTAAGAATCCTTTTTCCTGCTTTTTTTTAAAATCAGCATACAGTTGGGTAAATAAATATTTAGAAGATGTGTGAACCAGTTTATAACAGTAAAGGGACTTCCCACAGGCAGGTGATGGTGGTCACCTCACCTGCTGAGCACTTGGGAAGCTGTCTGATGAGCTGTGTGTCACGGCCAAGACTCTGAATGCCTGATGCTCAGACAAGGCTCCCTGACCAAACGGCGTCATCCTTGCAGCAGTTGGCTGATCCATCACGGAGGAGAAGCAGCCACTCTGAGGCCTCCCTGGTGAACATACGGCAGCCCCTGACTCCCTCGCTGAATCAGATGGCATTACTAGAAGTGGGTCATTATGCGCACATCGTAATCCATCGTTAAGCCCAACAAAGTGATATTCAGCTAGTGCTTTACTGTGCTGCTGGGGTTTATCTCTTCTCTTCAAGGAAAAAAAAAGTCAAGCAGAAGGAAATAGGGAGAAGCAGTGAATTTTCCATTTTGATAAAGAGACAGTCATTTTTGACAAATGACATGTGGGGCTGAGCAGCCCCGGTCTGATGAGGCTGGAATCCTGGCCTTGCTGGGTTATCGGCTGCCGGAATATCCATTTGAAGGGCTGCCTATATGGCTCCGGTTGCAGTTTCTGTTCATCAATTTACACAGGAAATGTGGTTCAAGTCAGCCTAATGGGGTTGGAGTCTATACCACTTTATCTATTCAAAATAATACATTAAATGTATATTTCAGTCAATCATTCCTTTCTTTAGATCTTTTCTAGAAGCACTCCATTCTTACCAATATTTTGTCAACCATCCATTCCTATGAGGCACTTTGTTTGCAGTCAGGGATAGAATCGTTAAAAAGAGATGAAGGTGGGTGTGCTTTGCTTTGCATTACTCTCACCTGTTTTAGCATCCCTTCCCCTCCACGTTGGGCGGTCAGTGCTGTTCTGAAAACAGCAAGCATTTCAGCCTGAAACAATCGTGTGCTTTTCTTTGGAATCAGTCTGTATTGGACATCATTCCCTGCTTCCCGGAGTCTTGCACTGAGTGGTCCCTCCTAGTGGGCCAGTGGAGATGAGGCAGGAGTGCTTAGCATCTCTTAGGTACCTTTCAGGCATGGAGAGGCCATGCTCTGCTGCCGGAGGGGCCCAAGAAGAAGCCAGACAAGATGTTAGAGCGTGTTACGCTCTAGGGAGGGAACACGTGACATGGCTTAATCTAGACCCATGAGATTAAGTGACATGGCTTAATCTAGAATCTAGACTTAATAAAGTTCACCTCCTCAAGATGTGCTGAGATCTGTTCTGTGCTGACGGATTGCTAATGACTTCAAGAGGGTTGGTAAGCACACCAGGATTTTCAGGGAGAGGGTTTCTCCAGTTCAGCTGGAAAGTACACACCAAGTGCTGCTGACACAGATTATGGAATATTTTGAGAATTCTCGAGCTTGGTTGAGAGGATGTCTCTGCAGCTTACTTCTGTTTGGAAGGTTTTAGGGACATAAGCCCAAGGAAATGGAATCTATGGCCTGTCAGATGCCTCTCGCCTTAGCTTTGAGCAGGACATGGATTTAGAAATATGTATAGGGGCCTGGGCTCTTGTCTGGTGAGAAATGGGCATTATATGCTGTCTGCCAACATACTCCTCATTAAAGATGTGTTATGATTGTCTTGGGACTTTTCAGTGGAGCAAAGATGGACGCTCTACAAGCAGCTTACTTACCTGGGACACTTTCTCCGAGGTCCTCAGATAGTCATGGCGATGTTTGTTTGATGCCTGAAAGCTTTGACTCATCATAGTCCTAAGAGAAGAACCTTAGACTCTGATAAAAGACATAACTCACCAGGGCATCCCGAGGTCTCCTGGAGACTTTCTCATAGTTCTTTAATAAGGTCAAACCACAGTAGTTCATATTTGGAAGTTTCTCGAGTTTCATTTACTGCCACCAGCTATGTAACAGGTTCTAGTCTTGGTGATTTACACATGTTAGTCCATTTAACCCTGAGAATGATCCTGATAAGTGGTATTAGGTATGTCTTGGTATACTGAGAATTAGGTTAAGAATGTCTTGATATATTAAAAATTAGATTAAGAAGGTTTAACTGAGAATTAAACCTATATTTTTTACTTGATACTCCTAGAAATAAATTTGAAATAGACATCTAATCCTATTCATATCATATTTATCATCATGTATCATATTTTTCTTAGAAATCTGTGTTTCAATCTTCCCATCCTTTTCCAGAGGATATATGCTTTATTTATTGATATATTTCTGAACTTAGGCAATTTCTGTCCGTTTAGTAACACAAATCTCTTCGAAAAATTCAACCCTGTAAATGGCTATGCATTTTTCTCCCAAGGAAATGACTTTTCACTTGTTTTGGAATGCAGCCAAATTTCGGTTGGTACTTTTCATATACTGAGACCAAATTTGAAGTTTAAAGAAAAGGAAAGACTGAAGCCCTCTCTCTTCATTGCTAGCTTCTTATGTGTCAAGATGAGCATATTTTCCAGAATGACTTGCAGATTCCAGCCCCATCTATAATTAATCAAGAGGAATAGTCTCATCTGAGCAATTGGACCAGCAGGTGGCCTCTTCCCAGGACGCGGAGTTCGGACCCTCCTGTCTGCTCCCAGCCCAGGCCATCGTGCGGGTGAATGAGAGGCGGCCACTTGCTGAATTGCATCCTGTGCTCCTGGGCTCTCTGCACTTGAACAGTTGTGCTGAAAACACATCCACATTCACCAAAGTCATCTCCTCCAGGAGGAAATCTTGCAATGACGTGTTAATAGCGCTGTTTTATATGGCACAGCAAATTTAGCCCATCCCTAGAGGCGCAGCAAATTTTGATATATTCTGCTGCTTCTACGTGATGCTTATCGGCTTGGTGTTTAATTTGCAACTTGTTAGCCATTACTCACGCTGTTTGCCAATTTCTCTTCTGTGTTTCATACCATTGTCAAATTAACTTCTTTACTGGAATATGCCTGAAAAAAAGGTAGGTGCAGTGCAAAATAAACTGGTTTATTATTTGAATTTCTCTTTGCCTGAGTAGTTTCCAGAACTTTGGCATTTTCTACATTATAAGTCAAATTAATGTGTAGGAAGATTTATTGCTGAAGCTATGAAAAAGTCTTTCTATTGTCTCAGTATCCATCTGTCTGTCTGTCCATCCATCCACCCATCTGAGCATCCATCCATCCATATACCAATCATTTATCTATGATCTATCAAATCTGAATATATACATACAAATACTCAAACACACAAATAGTAATTGTTAGAGTCCTTCTATGGAGCAATAATTAATTAATCAAGTATCCTTTTTTTCCTTGCAGGGAAGAGAAAATGAGGTGGGGGAACACACAGTTGATATCACAATTCTACACAATTTTAAGCTAATATTAGGTGCTGGTCAAAAGGCACAAACTCTTAGTTAGGAGTAGGTTCTGGAGATCTAACGTGCATCACGTGCTGTCAATAATAAAACACTATGCATGCGAAATTTGCTGAGAAAGTAGATCTTAGTCATTCTCACAACACACACAAAACAAGCACACACATACACACGAATGGTAATTATGTGAGGTGGCGAATGTGTTAATTAGCTTGATTGTGGTTATCATTACAGAATGTGTACACAAAACATCATGTTGTTGCATAAATATGCATAATTTTTATTTGTTGATTATATCTCAGTAAGCTGGAAAAAATGAAGAAGATAAAACTATGTGAAACTATGGTATTTGAAAAGTTCCTTTAGTTGCAAAATTAAAATGCACCATCCTCTTCCATATATACTGGGTATGTAGGTTCAGAGATGAACTTAGACAAACAAGTATTTCCCATTGTTTGGAGAAGCTGCTAAATGTGTGTGCATTTGTGTGTGTTTTGTGTGTGCGCTTGTGTGTGTGTGTGGTTATGTGTATCTGGTGTGTGTGTCTGGTGTGTATATTTGGTGTGTGTGTGGTGTCTGCTGTGTGTGTCCCGTGTGTCTGGAGGGGATGGTGGTGGCAGGGATGAGGAAGGAAGTGGAGATGAGGAGTTTGCATGCACCAGCCCGAATGTCTACATAGTAGCGGTGGCCCCAGTGGCAGATGTTCTGAGCTGAGGGTGGGCGTGTGCACCGCAGGTGACAGGGAGTGACCACACCCTGGTGATTTGGAGGGAGGTGGGTACCTTGTGGCCTGCTGGAACCCACGCCCAGCTGCTCCCCGGATGGGATCCGCTCGGGTCACACGCCACCTCCTCTGTGAAGCAGGGGTGTCTGCTCCCTCATCTTCTCTCACTGCCTCTCTGGAGCTCTGAAAATTTGTAAATAAAAAGTGTCTTCTATGAATTTGTCTAGCTTTTGTTCCAGATGAAAACAGCAGGGCTGCAACCAGCTGCATTTGGGTCCTGGTTTGGCCACCCTCCGTGTTTCTAGAAGCTGATCCCAGGACACCTGGGACTCCCTTTCCCGACAGACACACTGGGGAAGCCACAGGGATGGGCTGCTTCACTGGACTGAAGCTTGCGTGAGAACCACTAGCCCGGCTTTACGTTGCAGAGACGATGGCTCGAGGCAGCAAGAGCAGAGGGAAGGGTCACAAGAGTGATGGCTGTCAGGGGCCAAAGTTCCTCCAGGCGGGCTTTGTACTACTATTGCTACTGCTAAGTCGCTTCAGTCGTGTCCGACTCTGTGCGACCCCATAGATGGCAGCCCACCAGGCTCCCCGTTCCTGAGATTCTCCAGGCAAGAACACGGAGTGGGTTGCCATTGCCTTCTCCAATGCATGAAAGTGAAAAGTGAACATGAAGTTGCTCAGTCGTGCCCGACTCTTAGCGACCCCGTGGACTGCAGCCCTCCAGGCTCCTCCATCCTGGGTTCTCCAGGCAGGAGCACTGGAGCGGGTGCCATCAGAGTTTCATGTCTACTTGCATCTCTGTGTCCACACGTGTGTCTACATCTCCACCTCCAGCGTCTACTCCTGTGTCCACATTTACCCGTGTCATCTCTCCCTGCACGTGCCCCCGTCCACGTGTGTGTCACCTGTGTATACCTCCACATCACCTAAGCATGTTATCTGTACAGGTATACGTGTGTGTGCACGCTCAGCCGCTCAGTCGTGTTTCTGTCCCTGGCATCTATACCGATATCTGTGAAAGTGAAAATGTTAGTCGCTCAGTTGTGACGGACTCTTTCGACCCCTTGGTCTGTAGCCTGCCAGACTCCTCTGTCCATGGAATCCTCCAGGCAAGGGTACTGGAGTGGGTTGACGTTTCCTTCTCGAGGGGATCTCCCTGACGCAGGGACCGAAGCTGGCTCTCCCATACTGCAGGCGGATTCTTTGCCTTCTGAGCCACCGGGAAGCCCTGATCTCCAACCCAAACCCCCATCTCTACTTCATCTGCACTCCCGTCTCCATCCCATCATCTATTCCCACATCCTAACCTAAACTCATAGCCACGTCCACCTTCAGGCTCCCCTGAGAGATATTTTGGTTTTACTTCCAGACCATGGCAATGAAGTGAACACTGAAATAAAGAAAATCACACAATCTCTTGGCTTTCCAGGGCTTATGAAAATTATGTTTACACTAATACTGTAGTCTGTAAAAACAATGGATGTGCCTTAACTAAAAATACTTTGCTTCTAAAAATGCTAACCACCATCTGAGCCTTCAGTGAGTTGTGATCGTCTCGCAATAGTAACATCAGTCACTGATCACAGATCACCAGGACAATTATAATAATAGTGAACAAGTTTGAAATATTGCGAGAATTACAAACATGACACAGAGACACGGAGTGAGCAGATGCTGTTGGAAAAATGGTGCCTGTAGACTTGCTGGACACAAGGTTGCTGCAAACCTTCAGCAGGTGAAAAAGCGTAGGATCTGCAAAGTGCAAAAGGAAACTCCAGCAGAATGAGATGTGCTTGTATGCTGCATCTGTGTCGACATCAGTAGGCACACCTGCATCCGCACCTGCGGGTGCCTCTGCATCCGTCTATATCACCTCTCTGTGTTTGCATCGAATCCTCCGCATCCCTCCTGTATCAGCGTCTACACAATCAGCTTCTGCTGGACCAACACAGATCCGCACAGTCTGAATTCTCTTGATCAGCTGCTAGTGTGTTTGCTATCTTGCTACAAGCTGGTTGCAATTAAGAAATCTGTTAATAACCATGGGAGAATTTTACTCAGGTGCAGAGACAAATAAATTGAGGGTGAAATTAGATTATAGACGACAGATTATGATGGGTGAGATATTTCTCCTTTTATCAAAGAGAAATACATTAAATGAACACTCTGGGAACAGAGAAACCAATTCATTAAAATCCCATTTTTAGGGGCCTCTAAAAGACCCTGCGAGATGTTCACTATAGAATATTTCTTAGGTTTTCAGAAACTGGGAGGATTTTTGTGGGTGTGTTTTTACTTCTCTATGTGGATTGAAATACCAGATTAAAATTGTTCATTCCTAGTTCGTTTTTTCACTGACTTTGATATTTTCAGTGAAATTCTCAGGTTATCTTACAGGGAAGCGGGGACAGGAATTCATACCAGTACTGTCTTGTCCAGGAGCCTGGAGACAGTCAGGGTTCAGGAAAGCCGGGGAAGCCAGCTCTACTCTGGGTGAGTCATACGGAGCCTCAGCTCTTGGGACAGCTGCAGCCCCACACCCAGCGCTGGTGGGGGCCCCCGCCTAGGGGAGCCGGCAGGGGCCTCGGCCTAGGAGCTAGCGAGGCCCCGGCCTCGGAGTGCCGGTAGGCAGGGGCCCCGGCCTAGGAGCCAGTGGGCAGCTGCCGTCCTCCAGGAGTCCCTGGCTCCGGGCCCCCAAATAACGCCCATCTGGTTCCCTTGGAGAAAAACCCAAGCCTCTGATGGATTTAGATGTTTCTGTGGCTGTGGAGACACAAGGAGGCTCCAGAACAGCACGTGCACACTTGGCCAGCCACCCTTAGTCCCCAGCCTCCTCCTGTCCACACAGCAACTTCATGTCCCAGCAAAGAGCCTCCTGGGGACCTGCCTAGGAAATATGCCTGAAACCTGCCTTCAGCACCTGGGAAATGATCTCTGTCTTCTCCCCAGGTCTGACTCTTATACTAGTGTTTAAAACTGTTCTTCTGTGAAGACATAATCCAAGATCATGGTATAACATGTAAAGTTGGGATGAAAGTTGCCCAGAGCCTTTTGATTTTCCCAAAGTCAAAGCCTGTTAGTCGTCCTGAGTGTCCTTTAGGAGAGTTCTCTCCTCTCCCGGCTTTGAGCGGTTGCGTCCATTCCTAAGCCACCTCTTGCAAACCATCATTTATACTGCTTGCCTGTCTTGAGCTGTTGGCTAGCAAAGCTGTCCTGGAGATGTTCTGAGATGACCCTGCCTCTCTGGGTCACACACAGGTACATGACTGCAGGAAGCTCCTCTACAGGTGGGATGGCTGGGACCATGAGCTTGTATGTTTTAGATATTAAAACACATGTCCAGTTTTGACAGTCATTGCTAGGTTACCCATAGAGCTTGTGTGGATACCTCCATATCTGAGTGACTGATCAGACCCTCATCCTCAACTCTGACTTCTGACTGTGAGTGCATGTTAGATGTCTGTCAATCTAATGGATGAAAAATTGTATCCCTATTGTGTTAGTCTGCACTTCTCATGGGGTCACGTTTGTCCATGTGTTTCGGGGTTATTTCTTACCTCTTTTGAATTTCTTTTTTGTTCATACATCCTGCCTCTCTTGCCACTATTTCATCAATCTTCCTCTTATTGATTGGTAGAAGTTCTTTACATTAGGGGGCAGGGTTTTCTCTGTGATGTGTGTTATAATATGCTGCCTGTTTACTTCTCTGTTTGCCTTTTGGTGGTGCTTTGCCATTGGAAAACTTCTATTTTGCATAGTTAAATGTATCGCCCTATTCTTTTACAGCCTCTGGATTTCTGTTTTTTGTTTTTTTTTTTTCCCTCAGACATTCTTCTTCACTCAGTGATTAGGAAGGTTTTCTGGTATTTTCCTCCACTATTCTATTTTGCTGTTATTTTGTGCTTAGTGCTATATTCCATATGGGATTTATTTTGATGTCTGTTGAAAGGTAGGAACCAAACTTTGTTTGCTTGGATTGGGACTCCGCGTCCCTGGGGCACTTATTGAATCTTGGTTTTCTCTGTGATATGAAATGACACCTTTATTATATACTGTGACTTCAATGTAGACATGTGGCTCTATCTCGGGGTTTCTTGCTCTATCCCATTGATTTCTCCGTCCACTCGATTCAGCTGCTGTGACATTGATATTGTGGTGTGTTTCAGCATCTGCCTTGAAGAGTGCCTCTAATCCTTCTTTTTTCTCTATGGCAGCATTATGGGTGTCGTTTTCTGGTTTTGCTCTTATGGATGTTTTATCAGGATCTCACAACATTTTCAAATAATTCAAGTAGAATTGACACCCTCATGGTTCGGATGTCTCAGTTCAGTTCAGTTCAGTTCAGTCGCTCTGTCATGTCTGACTCTTTCCGACTCCATGGACTGCAGCACGCCAGGCCTCCCTGTCCATTGCCAACTCCAAGAGCTTACTCAAACCCATGTCCATTGAGTCAGTGATGCCGTCCAGCCATCTCATCCTCTGTCGTCCCCTTCTCATCCTGCCTTCAATCTTTCCCAGCATCAGGGTCTTTTCCAATGAGTCAGTTCTTCACATCAGGTGGCCAAAGTACTGGAGTTTCAGCTTCAGGATCAATCCTTCCAATGAATGTTCAGGACTGACTTCCTTTAGGATGGACTGGTTGGATCTCCTTGCAGTCCAAGGGACTCTCAAGAGTCTTCTCCAACACCGCAGTTCAAAAGGATGTCGTCTAAAAGTAAACTGTGGCTTCAATGCAGAAAAATTTTCTTTCAGAACATTCAGACTTTCCAAAGTTTTCTCCGTAGCTATCTTGTGAATATCTCATAAATTAATTTTTTCCCAGCATTTTTTTCATCTGATAATATATGAAATGGTAATGCTTTGGTGACTTACTTTTTACCCAGCTGCCTCATGGACTCATTTTATAGCTCACAGCATTTTTAGGTGAGTTTCCAGGTCTGTGCTCCTCTCACCTGCGATCACGCCTGATGCTCCTTGGCTCGGCTCCCACACCCGTCCCACTGCTCCTCCGCATCTTAGAGCCATGCTTCAGCCACCACCACACCTTAACAAACTTTTCCTTAACTTCCCTCAACCCCACCTGTCCCCTCCCATTGCGCTCAACACACAGCTCAACACAACTGAGAAAGTATTCTCAGCATCTTAGACTTGCACGCGCATCTGGCTTATCTCTGTGAGTGTGCTGAGTCGCTCAGTTGTGTCCAACTCTCTGTGACCTCATGGGCTGTAGCCCACCAGGCTCCTCTGTCCATGGCATTTTTCAGGCAAGAACACTGGGGTGAGTTGCCGTTTCCTCCTCCAGGGGATCTTCTTGACCACCTCTCCTGTGTCTCCTGCCTTCAGGTGGATTCTTGACTGCTGAGCCATGGGAGAAGCCCTTAGCTGCTTGTTCCTTAAGATGAATACCTTACAGCCGATGACGGGAGTCAGGGACCATACTGGGCATGGGGACAGAAAGGAAGGCAGGCCCTTGCCCTGGGCGAGCCTTCACATGGCCTAAGTCCAGGTGCCGTCTGTCCGCCGGATGACTCTGCACTGTGCTGTCCATGGACCCCCGCGTGTTCCTCTTTCCTCCAGCTCTCAACATGGCTTGTCGTCTCTGCTCACCCAGACAGGGCTCTCGCCCCAGCGCCAGGCCTGTCCCAGCCGCTTTCCAGCTTCACTCCGCCTGCTCTGACTCCACATCTACTGCTCAGCGGCTGTTCCCTAGAAGCCCCACTGGTGTCTGAGACCCGCTCACTCCTTTCTCCCGTTCTTCCACCCACTGTCCAGCTGGCCGCCTGGCCAGAGAGCAGAGGTGCTCAAACCCTCCCCTTTCCAACAACCTGCCTGTGGTCTGCCATCAAGGGCTTTCACTCCAACCCCAGCACTGACTTCGTGCCGGGTGTGACCTGAACTTTCTGTGTCTGGTCCAGTCCTGACAAAACCCCACACAATATTTGGTGTTAAATCTGCTTTTCTTCATTATATCTTATTTATCTGCCTACAGAGCTGTGCCCTGACTAACAGGTGAGCTTCAATTTTTTGAGCAAAGGATTATAGGATCTGGTGTGCTCACAAATACTCAGTAAGTGTTTTATTATTCAGTGAAGACATTAAATATGATTTTTCTGTCTGTCTTTGCAAAGCGCAATTGACAGCTACATCCTCTGTTCTGCTTATCTGCATCGGATCTGATCCGCATGTTGCAATGTTCAGATTTTTTCACCTCCTCTTCCAGACCAGTGACCCTGAGGTCTTGAGGTAGGCTCGCTTTTTCTACAACAGCAGCTAACTCTGTGCTCTGAGGTCACTGTTGAGCACTCGGAGTGACAACTCACTGTGGCTGATCAGTGTCCAGGAACTCAGTGTGGTCTCTGGGGGGAGATCTCAGAGGGAACCACCATGGTAATGATATTAATGAATACGCTGAATTCCTCAAATGTACACTGAAAGGCTCAGATGCCTCAGACCCTGGTTGGTGCTAAAGTTCTAATCACGTGACAATCATGAAAGGTTCACAGGAGCTTGGCCTTATGTGGAGGACTTGAAATGCTTGAAATCCTGTGATTCTCAAAATCGCCCTCTGAGCAGCCCTTTTGTCTGGCATCGGTTTTCTGGTTTCAGCCTGAGGTGGATGACCGGCTGCTGGGGTTCCCTTCGCCTGGTGAGTGGGGCACTGCTGCCTTCCCGCGCTGTGACCACCTGGCTGCAGGGCCCCGTCCAGAGGCGTGGAGGCCGTGCCTGCGGGGGCCAGGCCCACCCTCAGACGCAGGCCTCCACTCTCTGCACGTGCACGGCCCTTGGAAGGCTCTGTGCCCTGCGGCGTGCTGACCGTCTCCTGCGTGGAAAGTCTATGCAGTCAGAGCCACATCTGTCATTTCTGTCATCGCAGCTCACCTGTCCAGCAGAGACCCTGGTGTGCGTTATGGGGTGAAAACTACTCGGAAAAAATTGAGTGTTTGTCCACAAACACCAACCACTATCCTATGGGAGGCAGGTATTTCTCTTTTGAGTTCTAATTTTGGAAATGTCTCCATCACTCATAGCTCATTGCTTTGAAGAGGTAAGTCTGTGGTTTTTGTTGTGTGTATGTGTGTGTATTGGGAGGGGGTGTAATATTTCCTTTATTGTTAAAAGGGGAACATTTCTTTTCTCTATAAAAGCCATCCATCTCTACCACGTGCTGGGAATACGCGTGGTAGAGTCTAGGACTTTACTTGAAAACAAACTAGTGGCAGCAGAAACGGATTTAAGGCCAAGCACCCAACAAAAGAGGGCCTTTCCCAGCTCTACGCTGCTGTTGTTAAAGGTAAGTGACATCAGTGAAGGCCACAGAATTGGCGAGACGAAAGTCTTTTTCAAACATCCTACTCAGCCTGTCACCGTGCTGCCGCAGTGGCGCCAGCTCCTGCAGGACCTGAGCCTGAAGGGTGTCCTGCAGCCCCTCCTCCGCCTCACGTGGGGTCCCGGGAGCCAGACGTGCTCAGCGCTCTCTGGAGGGTGTGCGTCCCTCCCCATAATGACACAGAGCTGGGGGAGAAGGGCCTCGGGCAGACCCGAGCAGCAGGGCGCCCCCCACCCCAGTGACACCTCTGTGACATATCTATCCCCAGGACCCTGTGACACGGGGCAGGCCTGGGACAAGTCTGTGGGGCCTGGCTCCACTCTGCCGCGTGTGAACCCGTCTGAGGATCACAGCTTCTCTGCAGAGAAGGGTGTAAGAAATTTCGATTTCATGAATAAGCGATATCATATGATATTTGTCTTTCTCTGGCTTACTTCACTTCGCAGATCTTCTCTAGGTCCATCCAAGTTGCTGCAAATACAAACAAATCTGTTTCCTAAACAGAAACAGACTCACAGGCAGAAAACAGACTTATGGTTACCAAAGGGGGAAAGTGGGGAAGTGATAAATTATTACTATGTATAAAATAGATCTCCAACAATGACCTACTATAGCACAGGGAACTCTCCTCAATAATCTGTAATATCTTATAAGGGAAAAGGATCTTTTATATATACACACATGCATAACAGAGTCGCTGAGCTGTACCCCTAAAACTAACGTGACATCATAAATCAACTTCAATAAAAAGTGGGGAGTGCTTCACTGGTGACTCAGATGGTAAGGAGTCCTCGTGCAATGCAAGAGACTTGGGCTCGATACCTGGGCCTAGAAGATTCCCGTGGAGGATGGCATGGCAACCCACTCCAGTGTTCTCCCCTGGAGAATCCCATGGACAGAGGAGCCTGGTGGGCTACAGTCCATAGGGTTGCAAAGGATCAGACACGACTGAGCAACTAACACTTTCACACTAACGCTTTTCAATAAAAACAAAATAAATAAATACATAGAAAGAAAGAAGCATCAACATTTGGAAACATCTCTGAGAAAAAGGAGGTGCCCAGATGTGAATGTTTACCCAGAGGACGTTTTCCTGCGGCACTCGGGGGTCAGCATGTTAGACGCCGCAGGTCGCAGAGGCGGTTGGGTCCTCCCGGGGCGCCGGGTGTCCTCAGCGCGGCGGGCGGGGGTGATGGGAGTCCGTCCTGGACCCTCCTCTCAGCCCGAGTCCCCACGCATCCCCACCTGCTCCTGAGGTCTCAGACTCCGCCCCTCTGCCTTGCTCACCGTCAGTCCTACTCTGTGCCAGCCACACTACTGCTGTTTTCTTTGTCTAATAGATTGATGTGCTCATTTCTGCTAAAAAGAGATGCTTCCAATGATTAGGTGGGGTTAAAATGAACAAAAAATGGCTGACTTTTCGTGAACCGGGGGACACTCGACCATGGTGAGTACCCATATCTGACTTGAATCAGAGGAGATGCTTGTTCTCTGCCTCAGAAGGTGGTGGGTTTCCTTCTCGGGGTTGGGGGTGTGGTTGGACAAGGGGTTGGGGTGAGCTGACACCCCCTGAAAACACAGGGGGCGGTTTCTGCAGCAAGAAGGAGGAGGTTACAGGTGAGATGCAGTAAGGGTGCTTCTGGGAGAAAAGCTGTTGTGAAAACTCCAGATGATCTTAGGAGCATCTCGTACCCCACCTGCTTCAGCCTCATCCCTGTGATGCAAGCCCCGGCCTCATGGGCTCCAGGCTCCAAGCTCCATGAGGCTCTGGTGCACCCGCGCCCTATGGGGTTCTCGGGGCGGTGGCGTCTGATATACAGTGTCACAGGAGAGATGAGTCCGACGGAGGGGCACTGATGTGCCCTGCCCTCCTCTCCATTTGGGACGCTGGACCCTCATTCAGGATGCTGGATTCTGGGTCACAGTGCCACTGTGTTTGAGCTCCTCTCAGGAGAAGAGGGGCACAGAGCCCAGCTCACTGGGGTTTCAGGGAAGGTGACCTGAGAAGCAGAGTTCACTGGCTGCAGTTTAATAAGAGGGAAGCAGGGTAGCCGGGCTGCCTTGATGGGGCTGAGGGACCAGCCTGGCCCACTGCGGCCTGGACAGTGAAATGTGTGAGAAAGCAATACGTGGGAAATTCCCATATGCATATGAGAAATCACAGATGAAAGGCGTGGGATTAGGACAAGATAAATTTACACCAGCTTTGCACATTCCATTGACAAATTTGCTGTTTTTGTTTTTGACCCCGACCTGCTGGTTACCGAGGGGATGACATTAAAGTGGAGAAAATGGCTTATTCTGTGTGATAAATTCAAACAGAGATGACGCACTTTACCCACTGAGTATATCTAAGAAATTGTGGGGAAATGTCAAGCATTTCGAGGGAAAGTGGCTGTAAATTCTGAGGCCGGAGATTTTTCATGATTTCTGCCCTGGAGAAAAGGCTTTTTGTTTGCGTTGGGCTGATGCTCAGTGTGCAGAGTGTTGTGAACTGGGGTCATGTAGAAGGTGGTGGAGGAGAAAGAAGTGGGGATGTGACTGGACTCAGGCCCCAGAGGTGGGCTGAGAGAACGGGGTGGATGG
>SJXQ01001015.1:743306-761746 GCA_006408695.1 Aepyceros melampus
AGCTAACCCAGCCACCACTGGTCTGTTGTACACCCCTGTCCTCCTGTCATTTCAAGAGTGAAACAAATCACATACCACCAAAAATATATTTTTTTAATTTCTATTTTTATTTTTTGGCTGAGTAACAGATGGAGTCTTAGTTCCTTGACCAGGGATCTAAATTGCACCCACTGCACTGGAAGCACAGTCTTAACCATCGAGCCACCAGGGAAGTCCGTCTACCTACTATTTTGAGCATTTTCATTTTTCTTTCAGTGTGTAATTCCTTGAGTGTCTTTTCAAGTTGTCCCCTATGTCAACAGTCCATTCCTTTTCATTCCTGAATGGTGTTCCATGAGATCTCACAATTTATCCATTCACCTGCTGAAATACATCTGGGCTGATTCCAGATTTTGGCTGTATTATTTCTAGAAACATTCATGTACAGATTTTTGCATGAGAATAGCCTTCTATTCCTCTGGGATAAATGCCCATGAGTGCAATCACTGGGTCATGTGACATTTTCGTATTTAGTTTTGTAAGAAAGTGCCAGATGCTTTTCCAGAGTAGCTGAACCATTTCACAGTCCCACTAGGGCATATGAGGATTCCAGTTTCTCTGATTTTCATCAGCATTTGGTGTTGTCCTGATTTTTGTTTTGATCATTTTGATATGTGTGTCACTATACTTTACTGTGATTTAATGTTTCATTTCCCTGATGGATAATGAGATTGGAAATCTTTTCATGGGTTTATTTGCCATCTGAGTATCTTCTTTAGTAAAATGTCTACCCATAACTTTTGCCCTTTTCTAGGGTTAGGGTTAGGGTTAGGCTTTTCTTTTGTGTAGAGTTTTGAGAGTTCTGTATATGTTTTGAATACTAGTCCTTGAACAGCTATGTGATTTGCATTTTATAGCAGTGTGTAGCTTGCATTTTCCTGCTTTTAATAAGACCATTCAGAGACAAAAGTTTTAAAGAATTTTGAAAAATACAGTTTATCAAATTTTCCTTTTGTGAGTCATGCTTTTGGTAGCAAGTCTATAAATTTTTTTCTCATTTCTATATTCTAAAGATTGCCTTTGATCTATTTTTCCTAAAGTTTATGGGTTTACACTTGAGTCTCATGCCCCATTTTGAGTTAATTTTTGTAGAAAGTGTGAGGTTTGGGTTAAAGTGGTTTTTTTTTTTTTTTTTTGGCTATGAATGTTTACTTGCTCCAGTGCTATTTGTTAGAAAGGCTGTCCTTCCATCAAATTGCTTTTTCATATTTGTCAATGATTAATTGGGCATATTTGTGTGGGTCTGTTTCCTTGCTCTCTATTTCATTGAGTTCTGTGTCGATCTCAAAATCACAATGCCAATACCCAAACCAACATCACACAAGATGCATTGGAGTGTGTTTGACCAGTTAAGGAAAGAAAACATACAAGGAATAATAAGAAACACATATTTTGGGTCATTGAACTGAATCTCATGGCTTTTTAATTCATGCTCAGTTGTGTAATTTCACCTAGATGCAAGACATTTCACGATCCTACAGAGTTACCTGCATGGAGAAAGCTTGTTGAAACAGCATTTGCCCAAGGATACTGAAAAGTCCCAAGAAAACAGAACGCTATGTTTATAGCACATTGATTATTTAATTGTCTGCATTAGAGGGTGCCTCTCCACATCACCCTCACTGCTGGCTCGAGGAGAGCACTGTGGTTCTGAAGCGAGGCAGCCGCGCCGTCCTCCCTGAGCCGGCACCTCTCACCAGGCCGCTCCCCTCTGCCTGCCTCCTTGCTGTCCTCCCACAGAGGACACGCATCTCGCCGGGGCTCAGTTCCTGACCCCTGAGAAAGCTAGCAAGGTGTGCGCTTCCCGGTCGTCACCCAATGCCTCCCTGTTCTCATAGTAACACCAGCGGTAATTGAAAAGGGGTTTGGATAGGGCATGTTAGAGTATTTCAAATGACAGAATTTAAGTCACAAAGACGGAGAACAGGACGTGGAAAAGTAAAGATTTTTAATTCCCTTAAGAAAGCAACAGGGGAACTTCCCTGGTGGTCCAGCGGTTAAGAATCATTTTGCAGTGCAGGAGACACAGGTTTGATCCCTGGTTGGAAAACTAAGATCCCACAGGCTGTGGAGCAACTAAGCCCTCGTGCCTTCACTATCGATCCAGCACCTCACAGCTGCAGAGTCCGCGCAGTGTAATGAACAATCTCACACGATGCAACTAAGGCCCAAAACAGCCAAATAAATACAATTAGAAGAAAGCACTAGGCTGTGGGTCTAAGACTCCAGGCTGCTTGTTTATGTTTTTCATTGTTCTGTACAGGCACCGCCCTTGAGTGATGGCAAGAAGCAGGCTGGACAGACACGGGTTCTAGAACTGCCTCTTGCTCTGACCAGACTTGGGGAAGAAGGCTGGAGGTGGAGAGGTGGGTGTGAGGGCATCTTCTTCACTTGAGTTGTTTGGCTCTGGACAAGTTACTTAGTCCCTTAGAGGCTTTTTCCTCCTCTTTAAAATACCTGCCTGCTTACGTCACAGAACTGCACACATTCTCTCTAAGCTCTACATGTCTGCATCGACATATATCAGCATACATTATTTTAAGATGCAAAACAGCACAGGGCTGTGGATATTAATATCACATTAATTAACATCAATATCATTCTTGGATGTTATGTGGCAATCCACATCATACAGGATTAAGCACCAATGCGAAATCTGCATGTTCTGGAAGCAATGATGAGCTGGGCTGTCAAGGGCTTGGATGACTGTAGACCAGTTCTGTGATCTTAACAGATAACAGAACAAGTCTACTCTGAACCACCAAGTCCCTTGTTTGTAACATGAAGTGTTTGGATTTTATGTTCCTTTCTCTTCAGTGACTCTCTGAATGGTGAGGGCTGTGAGTGGGGCAGAAGTTCAAAGAAAAAAAATTAATAATGTGAAAGTAATATGAGGAAAAGGGAATAAAAATTGCCATATGCATAATAGAAAAAAAGAGAAGGCAATGAAGTGCATTAGAACATAAAGAAGAAACAAATCAGGCTGAAACACAGGTGATTTCCAGGCTGAGACGGTGAAGGCTCGGCCTGGCGCTGCCTCCCTTTATCCTGGTGAGCACATACCCCCGAGGGCCCAGCAGGTTCTCAGGCCCACCCATGGGGCAAGGTGGGCCCTGCCACCCACATCAGGGGAGAGAAGACAGGCGGGAGGGGAACTGCAAGCTGCTGAATTGCTCCACCTTCTGAGCCGTGTCCTTGCTGATGACAGAGCCGAGGGGAGCGTGCTGCCCGGCACCTCAGGCACTGCTCACCCCCCTACCCCTCTCCCGGGCCCCACTCCACCCTCCCGTATTCACCCAGACCTGTTGTGAGTGGACTAGGCCAGTGACAGGTTTCACCCTCAAGTTTTCTTGGACATCTATGTGCTCAGTCATGTCCAACTCTTTGCAACCCCATTGACTGCAGCACACCAGGCCTCCTTGTCCATCATCAACTCCCAAAGTTAACTCAAACTCATGTCCATTGAGTCCATGATACCATCCAACTATCTCATCCTCTGTCGCTCCCTTCTTCTCCCACCTTCAATCTTTCTCAGCATCAGGGTCTTTTCCAATGAGTCAGTTCTTCACATCAGGTGGCCAAAGTATTGGAGTTTTAGCTTCAGCATCAGTCCTTCCAATGAATATTCAGGACTGATTTCCTTTAGGATGGACTAGTTGGATCTCCTTGCAGTCCGAGGGACTCTCAAGAGTCTTCTCCAACACCACAGTTCAAAAGCATCAATTCTTTGGCACTCAGCTTTCTTCACAGTCCAACTCTCACATCTATGAATGACTACTGGAAAAATCATAGCTTTGACTAGATGGACCTTTGTTGGAAAAATAATGTTTCTGCTTTTTAATATGCTATCTAGGTTGGTCATAACTTTCCTTCCAAGGAGTAAGCGTCTTTTAATTTCATGGCTGCAATCACCATCTGCAGCGATTTTGGAGCCCAAGAAAATAAAGCCTGTCGCTGTTTCCACTGTTTCTCCATCTATTTGCCATGAACTGATGGGGTCAGATGTCATGACTTTAGTTTTCTGAATGTTGAGTTTTAATCCAACTTTTCACTCTCCTCTTTCACTTTCATCAACAGTTTCTTTAGTTCTTCTTCATTTTCTGCCATAAGGGTGGTGTCATCTGCATATCTGAGGTTATTGATATTTCTCCCAGCAATCTTGATTCCAGCTTGTGCTTCCTCCAGCCCAGTGTTTCTTATGATGTACTCTGCATATAAGTTAAATAAGCAGGGTGACAATATAAAGCCTTGATGTACTCCTTTTCCTATTTGGAACCAGTCTGTTGTTCCATGTCCAGTTCTAAGCATTGCTTCCTGATCTGCATACAGATTTCTCAAAAGGCAGGTCAGGTGGTCTAGTATTCCCATCTCTTTAATAATTTTCCACAGTGTGTTGTGATTCACACAGTCAAGGGCTTTGGCATAGTCAATAAAACAGACATAGATGTTTCTCTGGAACTCTCTTGCTTTTTCGAAGATCCAGCGGATGTTGGTAATTTGATCTCTGTTTTTCTGCCTTTTCTAAATCCCCCTCAGTCGGTCTCTCCTGTCAGGAAGCTTCCATAAGCCTCTTATCTTTCTGAAAACCACAATCACAGAAAACTAATCAATCTGATCACATGGACCACAGCCTTGTCTCACTCAGTGAAACTATGACCATGCCGTGTAGGGCCACCCAAGACAGATGGGTCATGGTGGAAAATTCCGACAAAATGTGGCCCACCGGAGAAGGGAATGGCAGTATTCTTGCCTTGAGAATGCCATGAACAGTATGGAAAGTACATCACATTATTCCAAAGGAATCAAAACTAGACTAGAATTGGGTGAGCAGAATAAAGGAAAAAATGTTCAGAGAAAGGATGACTTCCCATCCTTCCAGGACACAATCTTCATGTTCCATGAACAAACGTTATTTGAGGACCACTCACAGGTAACGGATCACTTTACTCCACTGATACTTTTCTGGGAGAGCTATCAAGTGTATCTGCGGAGTGTGGGGACTTCCTGATTCTGAGATTCTTCTTACAGAATATGTTTTCTGAACTGTCATAATGCATCGTCACCATCCTGCTTCTATAAGAAGCAATGTGAAGCAGTGCAATCTGAGTGTTCCTGGGTCACTGAAGTCAGAGGTGGATGCTCGAGATCAGCGTCCTGCCTGTCTGCCTCCTCCTTCTTCTCAATGACATAAGTGACTTGTCTTAAGGGGACAGGAAGTCGAATGAGCAGTGCAGGCATGTCCTCCCCGGAAGGACCACATTATGGCTTAGGTTGGGCCACCTGTCACTGGGGAAGCCCCCATTTCTCAGGGACGTAGTGTGTACAGAGGCAGTGAGCCAGACTCCAGAACACTGGACTCTTGGCCTCAGGGCTGCAGTGTTTTGAGCTCATCTCACGCGATGAGGGGCAAAGTTCAAAACTTATAACACATTCATTTATCCAGGTGAGCAGTATTTTTAAAGAGTCAGTTTTTAAACATAGTTGAGAAAAAAGAATGATTTGAGGAGTTAACAATAAGATTATCTGTGTATTTAGTTTCTGACACCTTTAGGAGGAGGATGGGAGCTTCCTAGTGGTATAGAACCCTCCTGCCAATGCAGGAGACACAAGAGACATGGGTCGGGAAGATCCTCTGGAGGAGGAAATGGGAGCCCATTCCAGTATCCTTGCCTGGAGAATCCTATGGACAGAGGAATCTAGCAGGCTACAGCAATGGAGTCTCAAAGAGTCAGACACCACTGAAGTGACTTAGCACCCAGGCACATCTTTAGGAGATAAAAGGAAACAGAGCCATACCTCTTCAATGGTTGAGCCGTGTTGTTAATCATCTTAAAAAAATAGGTATTGAATATTTGTCTAAAAATACAATTGCATGGGATTTTTTTGTTTGTTTTGAGGTTTGGTGAGTACAAACCGAAATTCATTTTTAAATTAATGTTTTATCTCATGTTCATACACATAAAGGTACATACAAGCAGCATTTTGGAGAAAGTCAAAGAGGAGGTCAGTGATGGACAGAGACAAGAAGCAGTGTTTGTGTAGCTGTGGATGGTTTATAATGCGGTTTACATGCAGCGGGCAGTATGTATATAGAAATATTACTACTGCTTCCACTTGACATGAAGAAACTTAAAACCAGGGAGTTTAAATCATCGAAACAAAAAGAAAGACTTAAACATGGAGAGAAAGAGCAGAGGGAGCAGCCAAACGTGTCTGGAAGGTGGGCTGCCTGATGCTTGGACAAGCTGCCCTTTTACTCCACGGTCACCTAACAAGGAGCAGGGGCCACCCTGCAGCCACGTGCTGGGGCCCTCGTTCAGATGAGCCCGCCTGCAGGGTCAGCCCTGTCTGACACCCCAGCCTCACACCCCTTCTGCTGGCTCATCTCGAATGCATGTTTCTGATGTCAGTTGTGTGATGACTGTCAGCCTGGCTATTGCCTGTGATCTTGAGATTTATAGTTTCCCCACGCCAGGGCACATGCTGAGAAAACACGCATCCATTGTATGTGTTAATGGGCAGAACTACAGATGAAAACGCCCCATCGCACTGGCTAATCGTGGACCATAGAAAATGCACACAGAAGCGCATGACTGTCACGGAAGACATAAGGGAATCGAATGTGAGAGCAGTAATTTTGTTTTCTTCCCCCTTCTACTGCTTGATCTGTGGAGGTAATCACTCAGCACAGTTAAGACAGCTAAATCACATTACCAACCTGCTCAGATTTGCCTGGCATATTAACTCCCTCTCGGGACCACGCTCCTGAGATGCCAGGGCCCCTCTCTCTGCAGGGTTATTGACATGTGTTGTTGAGATCGCAGAATGTTTTATTGACTTCATAATTATTCTGTGTGTGTGGTTAGCTTGGTTTATATCTATGTGCAAGCTTATTTTATGCTCTTTAAAATGTAATACAGCTAAATTATGTACGGTTCTCCAAGAGTAGAGAAGGTCTTGGTGAAGAAAGAAGAATTCTGATTCCCATTGTCTTGAGTGACTCATTAAAAGAATAGTGAGTCCCCTCTACATGCTGGATGCTGAATTAAAAGATGGCAGACAAGTCCTGCCTTCAGAAAAGTTTATAGTTTGGTAGGGAAGGTGAGCAACTTAAAAAATAATCCGTATTTTGTCCAGAGAGAAACGCTGGGAGGAGGTGCAGACTAGCACAGATATTTAGCGGCAAGACCAGCACTTTCCAATTTAGATTCAGGAAGTTTTTAAGAAGGCAGTATTTAGCTAGATCTTGAAGGATATGTACAATTTTGAGAAGCAGAAAAAAGAGTGAGTATGTCCAAGGAAAGGAAAAAAGGGGAAAGGAACTTTTGGTTTGGCAGGGGTGGGGAGATTGTCCTGTGTGATGAATAAATAAATGTACATACAAAGCCAGAGCTCCAGATGGAGGAAGGTGGAGAAAGCCCGGGGGTGGGGAGGGGGCTGAGGGTCCCTCACCATGAAGGGCGAGGCGTGGCTTACATCTCCTGGAGTCAGGAAAACCCAGTCTGAGAGGGAGCTTCCGTTCCTGATGGAAACCTCAGCCTGCTGATCTGAGAGGTGGGTTAAGATGGTGTGCCTCTCAGAGGGTGGTTGAGAGAACTAAGAAAACAAACGTGAGGGTTCATTCACTTTCCAGTATCCAGAAAGTGGTGGCTGGGTGTGAACTGTGTTTATTAAAGATGGAAACATCACACAAATAGAGTCGTGATCGCCAAAAGCGCAGTGGGGAGGAGAGATGGGTGTGAGGGCGGGAAGGCACAGAGAACTGGAGGAATGAGAGGAGAAGAAATCGGGACCCGTGAGGAACACAGAGGAGAAGCCATCCTGGGAGGAGCACAGAGGGCGCGCGGGCTCCTTGGGGCCAGGATACAGAGCATCCCAGAGGGCATCGCTCAGGAACATCGGCCACGGGCGGGAGGGCCAGGGCGGGGGCGGACAGAGGAAATTTACTTAGATTTGTCATTCTGCAAGGGCTTGTAAGGGCTTATAGACATAGGAGAAGAAGAGTGAATTGTAAACAGGGTAGGAGCGAGGTGGTGGCAGGGAAGGAGACAGGAGGGTTAAGAACTTGGGTTGTTGGTGACAGATAGACAAACCGCAGAATGAAGTGGTGGAGACCGCAGGTCTGGGGGTAAGGTCTTGATGAAGGGTGCCCCAAGGGGTGAGCACAGTGGGAAAGGCAGCCAGACCAGTTCAGGAGGAGGAGGAGGGTGGTCCAACCAGAGGGTGCAGAGGGGTTGACGGGGAGGTGAGGCCAGGACAGGGCAGTTACGGAGCAGGGACTCAGGAAGAGGGTCTTTCGGGGAAGGACAAGGGCAAGCCTCAGAGAATATTTCTGAGAAACAGGGAGTTGCACCCACTGGTGGGTGCACTGGGCAGGGCCTGAAAATCTGAGTTATAGTCTTGGAGGCTTGACCACCCTCTTGGCCTCACGCATCGCTCTCCATCTCAGACATTGTTGTCTCACCAGAAACACAGAATCTGGATCATCTTCAAGGTCCTTTCTAACATGAACTTGCTGTGCTTCTTGCTGGACGATGTCTCATTTTCCTGTAACTTTGGTTGGAGTGAGGGTTGTTTTACACAGTTTTCACTTTTACTTAATGCTGCAGTTCAGTAAGTATTGCCTTGATGTGTAGGGGTAGAGGCCTGTGATGTCGAATTTATGACTTGGATGTTCAAAGTAAGCGATTTCAAATTCACAACATTAGAGAGGCAGGCCACGGTCAGCTGCGCTATCTGGACGGTCCCCTGGCCTCCGCGAGGCTGCAGGCCTCTCTTGCCCGGCCCTGCCTTTTGCAGGTGCTGGGTGCTCTGGGCCACCCGTCTGTCTGCAGAGTCCCCAGCTGCCCCCAGGCTGTGGGGATGGGGAGCCCCAGGCTGGCAGGGAGGGGTGCCCAGGAGTGTGCCTGAAAGTAGGTGTCTTCTTGAGAAATCTCTGGGCCCGTACGTCACACACCTGCTTTGTCACAGACCATGGTGTGTTTCCAGAGTCACATCCTGACAGAGTAACTAGGGAGCTGGTGAGGGAATGGACGGGAGAGAGGCTGCCTGAGCTGCTCTCCGGGGGCTGGGGTCTTTCAGCACTGCTGGGAGGGTGGTCCCTGGGGACAGAGGTGCTGGCCAGCCTCCGTGCGAGTCAGGACTCCACCAGCAGCCAATGGGTACCAGTTTGCAAAAAAAATCTCTAATACAAAATACTTTTCTTAGGGAGAATTTAAGGATCCATAATGGAGAAGGACATGACAACTCGCTCCAATATTCTTGCCTGGAGAATCCCAGGGACAGGGGAGCCTGGTGGGCTGCTGTCTATGGGGTCGCACGGGGTCAGACACGACTGAAGCGACTTAGCAGCAGCAGCAGCAGCAGCAAGGATCCATAAAGCAAAGAAGATGACCAATTCTGCCAGCATAACACGTCAACTGTCCACGTCTTACTGCAAGATTCCCCTTACCATTTCTGAGTGTAGATTTTGGTAGGTTTTGTCATTAGAATCCTGCCATATTCATCCTTTTATTTCTCATTTTGTTGCTAACACACTCAGTTTGCGACATCATCTGCAGCTATGTGCCCTCAGCAGAACTCACCGCTCAGCAGTGGGTGAGCTCCCGCCGAAGATGGGAAACTTAGAGGGTATTCCCAGCTCTGTGAGGTGGTGTCGTCTGGGGGCGGGCCTTGTAGGGGATGGGGCCTGAATGGGCAGGGTCGTGCAGGGGGCTGCAGGTGGGCCCAGAGGGCTCTGCTGCTGCTGCTAAGTCGCTTCAGTCGTGTCCGACTCTGTGCGACCCCAGGGACGGCAGCCCACCAGGCTCCCCCGTCCCTGGGATTCTCCAGGCAAGAACACTGGAGTGGGTTGCCATTTCCTTCTCCAATGCATGAAAGTGAAAAGTGAAAGTGAAGTCGCTCAGTCATGTCTGACTGCTAGCAACCCCATGGACTGCAGCCTACCAGGCTCCTCCATCCACGGGATTTGCCAGGCAAGAGTACTGGAGTGGGGTGCCATTGCCTTGGCTCAGCTTCTGTCAAAACTTCCACAGCACAGACCTGGCAGCCGGCAGACTGAAACTGGCTCTTGCACATTCAATCAAAGTCAATTAAAAATGAGTTGATCTGAGAAACAGGAAAGCACCTAAAAATGAAGAGCCATGTGACTTAGGTGTACACGTAGGTCCTGCAGATGTAGGGGACCGGCAGAAAAGCCCCTGCAGAAACAATTGGAGGAGGGCAAGCCAGTTCTGGGTTCTCCGTTGCCTCAGTTGTCTAAACACTTAGTAAAAGAAATCAATGGGTCTTAACCATGGAGTCGATGTCAGGATGGACCAACACATCGAAGCCCAGCAAGAGGCTGGGTTTCATCCAGATCACAGAGAACCTCAATGATTCTGCAAAGCAAGGCCCAGTCTTCCCTGTAGCCATGTAGTCAAGTTTTCATAAAAATAAGATTATCATATATACTCGGGATAAGCAGTGCATTTGTGCTCAGTTGTGTCCGAATCTTTATGTGACCTCATGGACTGTAGTCCGCTAGGCTCTTCTGTCCATGATATTTTCCTGGCAAGAAAACTAGAGTCGGTTGCCATTTCCTCCTCTAGGGGATCCTCCCTAGAGGGAAGACATACATGGGTGATCCACGGAGTCTCAAGAACCTTATATCAGCAAAAGCACTGCCAGCTTTGTTCAAGAGGAACAGAGAGCATATGAAATGAAAGGCTGGACAGTTAGAATGAAGACTAATACAGATACTTAGGAGAAAGTATGTGCTATCTTTTGTGAGAAAAGAAAAAGGGATCGAACCCACGTCTCCTGCATTGGCAGGCCGATTCTTTATCACTGAGCCACCTGGCAAGCCCGATATATAACATTATTTATAATAATTGATAACAATGGACTCTTATGCCCAGACTACTTAGAGAATAACTCAAAATCTTTGCCTTGAAAATGAGGTGCTGCTGTGACAACCCCCTGAAAATGTGGTCGTGGGTTTAGAATCAGTGCAGGAGGTTGGGGGGGAATGGTGGGGGATGCACACTGGAACAATGTGTTCTAGGGGTGCTGAGCAGGCCATCTGTAGAAGTAGGAACTCTATGTAGCCAGCAGGGACCCCCAGATTGCCTGCAGAAATCTGAGCCGGAGGAGGCTGTCCATGAGGGCTCGGAAGGAGCTCAGGGAGGAAGGGAGAACCTTGTCACACAGGGGTCAAAGCCTGTGGAGCTGTGTCCTGCAGTTACGTAACAAGTAGAATCATAAAACTAGACATTTAGCTGAAGAGACTTCCAAGCAAAGTGTACAGCAGTAAAATGCAACAGGGAAAGGATAAACAGAGAGGAGAACTGTTTCCTAAAAGGATGATTTGGGACTGTTTACTGAAAGGATGATTGTCAGCCGATCTAGATTACAAAACACACCAAACTGAGAGAGGCACACACAGAAGAGTGTTCCAGAGGAAAGCCAAGGGTGGGGCTAGACCGTCTGTTAACACCTTAGAAAGATCCAAAGGTCGGAGCAGATAGTCACACAGCTGGCTCTTTGAAGAGATTCAGGGTGTGACATAGAGAGCCCTTCAGTCAAACCAGAGAACAGCCAGCTAGCTGACTGCATTGTCCCTCAGGCATCTCAGCAAGAGCCCAGGATTGGATGGTGCTGTGCAGGAAATTCTGTGGATGACCCTCGGGTCTAATGGACCAAGTCCCCGTGACATACATGGGTGATCCATGGAGTCTCAAGAATCTTATATCAGCAAAAGCACTGCCAGCTTCGTCCAGGAGGAACAGAGAGCGTATGAAACGAAAGAAGGCTGGACAGACAGGATGCAGACTAATACAGCTACTCAGTGCTTTCGTCCGTGAGAAAAGAAAAAGAACTCAGAATGCAGACCCCTGAGAGGCAGAGGGCTGATTCCAGACCTCACAGGCTAGTGAGTTTTGAAATGCTTGGGGTCAGTGACTCCTTTTTTACCTTCCTTTTGAACCAAAATGTCTATAACTTGTACCTGATCCTCATCACCTCATAGTATTTTGAGAGTCAGTAACTTGTTTTCTAGTTTCACAGGTCCACAGATAGGGAGGAATTTCCCCCCAAGATGGATCACACATAGATTCCCACCAATATCTGATTTAGATTATGATAGTGGTAAAGAATCAGTCTGCAACGCAGGAGACTGCTTGCAATGCAGAGATGCAGATTCTATCCCTGGGTAGGGAAATCCCTGAAGAAGGAAACGACAACCTGTCCAGTATTCTTGCCTGGAAATTCCATGGACAGAGGAGCCTGGAGGGCTACAGTCCATGAGATTGCAAGAGTTGGACATGACTTAACAACTAAAGCATCACCACCAATAGAAAACTAATACAATGTTTTAGGAAAGAAAATACAACATATGATCCACAACTGCTACTTTGTTTCACAGACATTCAGCAGATTTTGCTGTACGCTTATTTATTCAAAACCTTGTACTTAAATACACAGCTCTGTTATTTATTTATAGGTAGTAGTTGCCACTATGGCTTTTAAAGGCCAATATAAATGCAAATCCAACATGACAATCTTTATGAAGTTTCATTTTCTTTTCAGAATAAAAATGAGAATCATGATAATTCTTCCCATAAAAGATTATGTCATAATCCTACATTTTACTAAAGTTATTCTTATCACCAATTAGCAGAGAGTCATTTACATATAAATTTTAGACTAGTATAATCTCATGGGAGCTTTGGGAGGTGAAATGAATCAGGCAGTATTATCTCATTGCGTAAAAGAAGATGCTTAGAGGAGAGAAAGGTTTTCCTAAGGAAACATCGAGAGTTAGTGACAGGCTTGGGAGCAGAACACAAGTTTGCTGAGCTTGAATTTTTGCCTGCGTATCAGCTATCACCAAATTTTCCTCTCATGACCTTGACTGACATTGTGACTGGTCCCCATCCTCCAGGGAATCGGCCCTGAAACACTGGAAATTTTTCATTATACAGAACAACTCCATTAGGTCCTAAAACAATAAAACTCTAGAGTTATTATATTATACTGTACCCTCAAATGGCATAATTACAAACCAATCCCTAATTTGAGAATTCCAGAGAGTTCAAAGGGGTCAAATGTTTAATTGAAATGGAATATTTAAACTAAATTGCTAGCGCACTGCTTCAATATTATTGAAGTACTAATAAATACATTAAAAGACTGTTAGCAGAAGTACTTCCTGCTGAAGAATGATCATCCCAGGAAGACCATTAGCTCATTTTGTAATATACAGAGAAGTTGTTTTTAGCTAATTAAATGCCATGCATTTTTGATAGCACTTAACAATATGTGGTTAATTATTATTATGCAGGGTTTGTTCTATAGCATTAATTATGATGAACTCATTTGGCTTTTATAAGGATGGGAAATGTGTTGGTTTGGGAGGTACAGCACTTAGGGTATTTTATTGTAATTTAGATGTAAATTAATAAACTTTGGAACTTGACATGAAAGACAAAGAGTTTTGCAAAGAGGGTCTAACATTGAGACAAAATAATGGTGAAGGGGAGAATGTAGGTTTGACAATCTTTATAAAACTGAGTTTATTCTACATTAAAAAGCTTCATCGTTATGCAAGTTACTTACTATAAGAAACGCATAAATGAATGGAATCTCAGTACCTGGCTCAAGGACCCTGTTCATGGAGTAATTTGAAGAATTTTGACCCCTTAATCATGCTCTCCTGGCTAGTCACCTTGATCCTTGGCTTCTCCATCTCCAGGCTGTCTCAGGGTGCCCTCTGCCCATCAGCGCCGTTTCCCACCATTTCCCTGCCGAGGTGTCAGAACACACTGTGTTGGACCCAGACCCACACCCTGACTTGGCGTGTCCAAGTGGGCCTGGACACTGTACTTTCCCAAGTGGCTGGGTGCCTGGACTGACGGGGGCTGGGGAGTAATGGCAGATCACTTTTCAGGGGAATAAGGAGGTCCTTCCAACTTAGGCTGCTGGTACCTGTGTGCCTTCATAAGTTTAGTAAAAATCACTGACCTGGACGCTTAGAAGGCGCACAGGTAGTGGTTTGTAAGCTTGCCCTGGGCATGGGGGTTAGACGAAGCCATAGAAGAGGGGCCCGCCTCATGGGTGGCTTCCTGCTGGGTGGGGTCCACACAGCGCTCCAGACCTGCTGGGACATTCGTGGCAGTCAGGGGACAGGATCGCGGGGCTGCAGGCAGACGCACCTGTGCTGATACGAACCGGCTGCAGGTGGAAAGGCACGTGACTTCACCCCAGCCTCCTCTGTGCAGCTTTCACACGTGCACACGTGTCCCTGAAGGCTAGCATTTCTGGCCGTGTGCAGGGCACATGTCTCATCCTAACACTGCCTGGACACTCAGCAGTGCCTCCCTCCTGGGAGCCTGGGGAGGGGCCAGCTCGCCACCACTGCACAGCCATGTGAGTGGCCCACCAGCGCAGGCCCTCCACCTGAAGGAACCACGTCTCTGGCAGGCCCCACCTCCTGGGAGAAGCGTGCTCTCGTGGCTGGAGGATGCGTGGCCTGCTCCCAGATTCCTGGTTCTGTGTCTCTGTCTGCATCTCAGGAACCTGCCACACCAGTGTGAGGCTCCCGGGGCCACAAGGGGCTTCTGCTGGGGAGAGAGGGGGCTTGAGGTTCCCAGGGTCACCTCTGAGTGTCCTAACTCCCATTGATTTTAATAAAGTGTTCTAGGAGCTGTGCTATATGGTCACAGGAGGGTCATTTATTAGAAGGAAGACTTGCTTTGGCTAAAAAAACAAAACGATGTCTTTTGTGGCCTTTGGTCTGAGGTGACGGTCTCTGCAGTAACTCGTCGTGTTTGGACAGGAGCGGGGAGGGAGGGGCAGGAAGGGTCTCCAGCACCCTGGCCTGCCCAGGCTGCAGCCCCTGCCCCAGTGGAGCTGTCGGGGGGAGAGGTCCTGCCACCTGGGTCCTGTGCTTCCGTTTCCTCATTCGCAGCCCTGCCGCCCTCCCTTTAAACGTCCCTCTGAGAATTTCTGGGGAAGGGATGCTGGCCCTATTTCACCGATTTGGTACAAAGGCTAGGGCGGGCTGTGCTTGAAGGTTCCAGTCAGAGTCAGGACGAGGTTCAGGACAGGGAGCAGCAGCGGCGGCCGGGGTGTCTGGAGGGCCCAGCCCTCATGTCCCCTCACCTGCAGGAGGGGGAGCTGCAGATAAACAAGACTGTGCAAGGAGGAGCACTCAGCGTGGAGCCACTCCTCAGCCATCCAGCCCCCTCCCCACCTCTCAGAAACCTCATTTCCTCTCAATTGTGCATATTTCCACGTGACTTTAAGGCAGAAAAATGAAGAAAAGAAGGGTGATGTCTAGGTTATGAGGGGAGGACTGCCATCACAGGTGCACCTGGGGAAGGGAAAGTCACGTGGGGAAGGGAAAGTCAGCTGGGGAAGGGAAACTCAGCTGGGAAGGGAAAGTCACCTGGGGAAGGGGAAGTCACCTGGGAAGGGAAAGTCACTTGGGGAAGGGAAAGTCAGCTGGGGATGGGAAAGTCAGCTGGGGAAGGGAAAGTCACCTGGGAAGGGAAAGTCACTTGGGGAAGGGAAAGTCACCTGGGAAGGGAAAGTCACCTGGGGAAGGGAAAGTCAGCTAGTGAAGGGAAAGTCACCTGGGAAGGGAAAGTCACTTGGGGAAGGGAAAGTCACCTGGGAAAGGGAAAGTCAGCCGGGGAGGGAAAGTCATGTGGGGCAGGGAAAGGCACCTGGGAAGGGAAAGTCAAGTGGGGAAAGGAAGGGAAAAGTCAGCTGGGAAGGGAAAGTCCTCTGAGGAAGGGAAAGTCAGCGGGCTTGCGGTCTGACCTCCTATCCGCCTGATTCCACCAGTTCCTGATCCCGCGACCTTGGAAGCCGCTCTGTCTCTGTGCCTGCGAGTGTCCCTGAGGATGGAGCGTGGTCAGTGTGAACTGTTGGGTAAGGCGCAGAGGGCAGGCTCCGCCATGGGAGCGGCCACGGCCCTGAGCGGGGCTTCCCCCAGTCGCCCCTCAGCCCCGGTCCTTCCCACGTCCGTCCAGCGCGTCCAGGCTGCTGTGCGAACGCGGCAGTGAGGAGGGCTCCTCTCCTCTGGGCCCGTAAATTAGTTTTGCTCTGTGTTAACCCGGTGCTCAGCAGCCGCACTGCAGTCAAATGGGAGCGGCGCTCACACGGCTCCTGTGCGTGAAGACGGCAGCCTGATGCTCGGGAACATCACAGAAAGTTCTTTCTCGGTACCCCGTATGGTTGGAAGAAATTAACGCCGTGAGACAGCGGCACAGGTACACGGCAGTGCGCGGCAGAAATGAACATCAGCTGGGAAACACGATCGTTCAATCTCTGACACAGTTGGAGATTTCCATTCATTGATAAGCTCTTCAAATAAGCAGAAGAATCAGGTTTTTACTGTGTCTGATAATGTGTTGTTGTTTCTCAAATCCAGGTTCACTTCTCAACTATTAATAGCTAACTCAGACCCATCCCCTCTAGTGCTAATTAGCAGCAGAGAAAGGAGGGAGAAAACTAATTTAGACGAGTATATTAGTCTTCCTAAATACGTTAGGAGAACAAAGGCGGCTCCCGCAAATGTTCTGCAAAATGTTGCATGTTGTTCTCACCTCTGTCTGCTGGGTAGGTGTGGACGGGAAAGAGCAAAGTATGCTTATTTTAAAAGATGCTTAAAATTATAATAACTATACATAATAAAATTTCTATACTAGAGCTAGAATGGCAATTAAGGGTACATTCTTCTGAACGTTTCAAGAAAATAAATCACACGAGTTACACTGTAATTGTTCTCATAGAGAGACAGTGATACAAGATATTAATTAAGATGAAGCTGCAAATATCGCTTGAGATTTGAGGTTCCCATTTGTGATGGACGTGAAGACTACAAAAGCTCCAAGGACTTGGTGTGATGACTTTCTGAGTGAGAACCGTTTTCCTTATTTTACTCTTTCCCAGAATGTGTCGGCCAGAAGCCACTTGGTCATTGTGGCCTGAAAATGTGCAAACACGTTTAGACGTCAACCAGCGTATTTTTCAGAGTTAGGCAAAACTTGCTGAGACATATACACGATTTCATACCCTTTGGTGTTTGAATAAAAAGCATCAGTGATCACAGAGCCATTTACATTTTCTGTTTTTGTTGCTTTGGAATAGCAATTCACAGCACTGCTTGGTGGGCTTGAGGACGGGAGCTCAGGGGAAAGACTACACATCAGCATCTCAGAGTCGCCGTTCTGAGCCCACGGATTTCAGGCTGCAGAGGGAACCAATGGCCTCAGTTATCACAGCGCTAGTGTGGAAAGTACCTCTGCTTACAGTATACTGCTTGCTGTGAATGATCAGAAGTGGAGGAGCAGTGTGAGAGGCCATAGCAGACGTTTGGGCTTGAGGGCAGAGTACAGAAGCTAGATTCTGATGGGAAGAAATGAGCCAGGCCAGGCCCCCATGGACACTCCCCAGGTATGCTCTGCCCCTCATGTCCACCCAATGGTGCCACATGTTACACGTCCTTTAGGAATTTCTCAACTAACACAAAAGATACACTGGAAATTACTTACAAATGATTCCCCCTGAAATGTCACCTTACTTGATTAAATATTAAAGTCCAGTCTTCCCATTACTTTGGTGGCTCAGATGATAAAGAATCTGCCTACTAATGCAGGAGGCCTGGGTTTGATACCTGGGTGGGGAAGGTCCCCTGGAGAAAGGAATGGCTACCCACTCCGGTACTCTTGTCTGGAGAATTTCATGGACAGAGGAGCCTGGTGGGCTCCAGTTTGTGGGGTCACCAAAAGTCAGACATGACTGATCGACTTAACACTTCACTTTTCCTATTGCTTTAGTTTTTTCACAGATAAAAGAACAATAACAAGAGAACCTGTCTCAAACTCTATAAAAGTAGTTGTTAGAATCGTATGAATTAATACATGAAAACACTTAACTACCGTCTGATTTTAGTACATGTTATTTAGATATTAGTCATCTTCATCACCAGACCTATCATAGCCCAGATAGACTATGACTCAGAAAATAGGCACTGCTATACTACCATCTTTATAAATGTGCCTATTTTTTTCCATCAAAATGTTAACTGAAGTTTATTGTATTTTTCATCATTTGTTTCTTTGGCTTTCCTAGTAAATACCCAAGAAAAACTAGTTGTTTGAGGAAAGTCAATGTAGCGCTTGAGAAAAATGCCAATTAAAGACATTTTCCATCAAGACTGAGAGTTCATTCAAGCTGTGAAGGTTGGGCTGGTGCATGAAACCCAGGGGATTCTCTGTCCTGCTGCCCTGGGTGTTGGGCAGCTTGCTTTTCTGAACAGAACATGTGAAATAAAGGTCACAGTTTGAGCTGACAGGTTCGCGCCCCTCCCCCCCCCCGCCCCCCTGGAAGACCCGTCTGCAGAGCTATAAAGC
>SJXQ01001015.1:761932-778599 GCA_006408695.1 Aepyceros melampus
ATAAAGCTCGGGGACTGACAGACTGACCTCACTGGATCACCGAAACTCAAAGATCCCTGGGACTCTGCACACACGTATCTGCTGGTGTCCCTCCTCCTTCCAAGGCCTGCTGCTCCTGGGTCTTTCCAAGCCTCGTCCCAGCCTCTGACCATTTGCGAGCAGTCCTCAGTGTTGCTTGGCTTGCAGCTCCTGACTCCAACCTCTGCTTCCATCACAATCGGCTCTCACCCTGTGTCTCCCATGAGGATCCCAGTCATGTTGGATCAGCCGCCCCCACTCCATCATGACCTCATCTGGAGTTTGGAGGGTTACGACTTTGACCGATGTCTTTTGGGGCACAATTCAACCCATCAAACAGGAAACTGTAATTAGCTCTCACATGAACGGCTAAACCTTCACTAAGGAAAGTCACCTCGAGTATTTTTTTCTGAAGTGCCATCAGCTTAGTGTCCATACAGGCAAATCACGGGTTGGCTTAACAGCTGGTTGTTGTTGTAGTTCAGTTGTTAAGTTGTGTCTGACTCCTTGTGACCCCATGGACTGCAGCTCACCAGGCTTTCTCGTCCACCACGAGCTCCTGAAGCTTGCTCAAACTCATGTACATCAAGGTGGTGATGCCATCCAGCCATCTCATCCTCTGCCATTCCCTTCTCCTCCTGCCCTCGATCTTTTCCAGTATTAGGGTCTTTTCCTGTGAGTCGGCTCTTCACTTCAGGTAGCCAAAGATCTGGAACCTCAGCTTCAGCATCAGTCCTTCCAATGAATATTCAGGGTTGATTTCCTTTGGGATTGACTGGTTAACAGAAAACCAATCATGTATCTTTTCCCTAAGAAAGAAAACAGCAAAGAAAGAAGTAAACTGGGACAGGAAGGTGTTTGAGAAATATGCCTGAGATATAAAAAGTGTTTTTGGGAAATAAAAACATGGTCGGTTGTTGGAGAGAAGATGTGTGGAGCATACCTTCCAGCTTTGGAAGGGTGCACTTGCAGAGACTCATTCTCAGGGGGCAGGCAGCAGGGAGAGGACGAGCCTTGTGTCTGAAGGTAGAGGCTTTGCTGACATCAGAACTCATGGGGGACTTTGCTGGTGGTTTAGTGTTTAAGACTCTCCCTTCTAACGCAAGGAGGGCAGGCTTGATCCTTTTCCTTTTGTCTGAGTCCCCCAATCCTGCATCCAAATCCAGGAGGAGTCAAACCTGTATCATCCCTGAGGCATTGTCCCCTGTCCCAGCTCTGTGGTTGTTCCATCACTGAGTCTGAGGGCCTGGGGGATTCCTCCTGGCCTCACCCTGGCCCCTGCAGTTCACACCTTGCTTCTCTCTTCCCTCCTCTGCAGCCTTCGCTCTGTGGCCTTCACTCTGGACCTTCACTCTGTGACCTTCTGTCTGTGACCTTCACTCTGACCTTCACTCTGGACCTTCACTCTGTGACCTTCTTTCTGTGACCTTCACTCTGACCTTCGTTCTGGACCTTCACTCTCAACCTTCCCTCTGTGGCCTTCACTCTGGACCTTCACTCAGTGGCCTTCTCTCTGTGGCCATCACAAATCCTTGTGTCTCTCAGCAGCTAACACAGAAATACCCTAAAAATGAGACCTCTATATCTGTAGCCTGTTGGTGAAAAGAAAACTCTGTGTGCCTTTGGGGACAGACCCCTAGGCCCATGGTGGCTGGACATGAGGTATAGGGCACCCCACAGCCTCAGCAGACACCTGCCACTTGCCCTGGTTGCTGCCCTCACCCTGGTCGCTGCTCCACCCTGGACACCTGACCCTGGCTAAGCCTTGTCTTCTGCAGACAAGACTGTCCAACCTGGCTTGGCCTTGGTATTCATTCACACTCTGGCCCCATCAGTACCCTTCTGCCCTCGTGATTCCACATTCCCACTATTGTGTCCTGGTTGGAGGAAGTGACTCCTTTTAGTTTTAAAAGTTTTGCTGCTGAAGAGAAGCCACACAAGTATATCAATTAGAACGTTCTGTCTTTATTATCCAATCATAAAACATCTTGTATGGCTTGTTTGAGTTGGCAGCAAAAATATATATCTTTTTCCTGAGTATTGGGGCATTATATCTTTTTACCGTATAATCCTTCTCAGATAATCCAATCACTTCTTTTTAATTGTCAGACAGAAAATATGAATGACATTATTCCCTTTTATCTGCTGGCACGACAGAGAATCAGAGGCTTTTTTTCCTTCCCTCTTAGGAAAACACAGCGTCTGTAGATTATCTTGTAGGAGGCGCTTGCATTGTTTTCACAGCTCCTTAATTTTCATACATTGGAAATACTTTTCCCCAGCCACCTTACCTTTTTTTTTTTTATAAGAGCCTGTTTATAGGTAGACACTTGAAGCTATATCTACAATTGCAATCATTAGTATCCAGCGCTTCATAAATATCCCTTTAAGATGCTATTTGATACCTTCCATAGACTTGGAGGAAACAGGCTGGATAGTCTTGTTTCCAGGGCAGGTAAATGTATTACAATAAATTTGCTTTCTCTGTGCTGTGGAATTGGAAACCTATAAGACGTTGAATAAGAAAACTGATACCACTGCTTATCTGTCCGAAAGCTAGTGGTGTTAGGAAGCCCAGTAATTGAAAAATGGATAGCATTGATATTTGAACCTTTTTATATAACCTTTGAAGTGTAAGCCTTTTGGGGAATAAATTGCTTTCTGTAACAAGAACAATGTCAGATCCCATATTTAGAAACCGTGCACTTAATTCATTTTCAGACGGAGAAACTCATGTTGTCTTGTTGGGAAAAACATTGCAAAATGGATTAAGCTTCACCCTGGAGAGATGATAACCCAATATAAATAACTGTGGGCTGATCTTTATTAGTTACTGAGCAAATATTGCCGAACCGGACAGGCGACCTTCAATGGTGATTGATCTGGGATAAGTCATCGGCTACCTGGTCTTCAGAGAGTAACTTTGGGGCATTTTGGGAACCTTAGTCTCTTCTTATTTGAGGGAATATGATGAAGCTAATGGTCGGGAACAGTAAGTTCATCTTATTTAACGGTAAGGATTAGCACTCACGCTGGGTAGGGTAATGAATCCAACTCCAGGGTGGGCAAAGGGCCTGGTGTTGGGGGAACTGCAGGAGTAAGGCAGTCACTTGGCTGAGAACCTGCCCCTGATAAGCCTCTCACCTCCAGGGCATCCACCTGAGCTCTACATCTCAGTGGTTCTGCGATGATGAATAATTCACCCAGTGTGCCTCAGGTAACTGCACCGTCAGCTCAGAAAGAAGAAAGGGGTTGGGAGGAGTCATTTATGTCCACGGTATACTGAAAAGCCTATCAATTCAAAGCGGAAGGAAGACCAGTCAAAGAGATTATTTGTTATCATAAAAGTAAAAAAATGAAAAGGAAACAGGTATGGACTCAGATGGCAAAAGAATTCACCTGCAATGCAGGAGACTCGGGTTTTGATCCCTGGGTCAGGACGATCCCTTGGAGGAGGAAACAGCTACCCACTGCAGTATTCTTGCCTGGAGAATCCCATGGACAGAGGAGCCTGATTGGCTACAGTACATGGGGTCACACAGAGTCGGACATGACTGAGTGACTGACGCCTTCACTTTCTTTATACTTCATTTAGAGTTCCACAGTTGTTACCTGAAAACATTCCTTCTGTCCCAGGGTCCCTTCCAGGACCCCACAGGACGTTCAGTCATCACAGCTCCTCAGGCTCCTCTGGGCTGACACAGGTTCTCAGGCTTCCTCGTGTTCGATGACCGTGATGGCTTTGAAAGGGAGCAGCCAGAGTGTCTGTGGAATGGCCTCTGTTGGGATACACTTGCTGTTTCCCTTATGATGAGACAGAGGTCAGATGCCCTGTGCTCACCTCACATCAAGGGTGACATTCCCAGCATGAAGTCCCTGTTGGCACTGGCATTAGTCCCCTGGCTGTGGTGTCTGTCGGGTTTCCGGCTGTAAAGCCACCTTGATTCTTCCTTCTGTCTGTGTTGTGCTCTTTGGAAGGAAGTCATGTGTTGCCCGCATGGGTGATGAGGAAGTCAGTCTCCAGGTCCCTGCTGAGACAGCCCCTGCGTAACTTATCTGGGAATTTGCTCAGTGCCTCTGTCCTCCCTGCTCCTCTGACTGGTCACTCACTTGTTTCCATCAGGATGGATCCATGAGTACTTAGTACACACTTGAGGCTCCAGTCGGATACTCCGTTCATCTTGTTACTCGGGTTGCTTCAGCTCTTTCCCTTTGAACCTCTCCACCAGCATTTTTCAGCTCTTCCTTACTTCCTGATTCTCCAGCTCATCTCGCCCTAGCCCAGCAATCAGCCATCACTCCCAAGACGCAGCTCCTTTTGCTGGAGAACACTATCAGAGGCCAAGATCTGATGCCACGTGGCCAGCCAGGCTTTACTGGAAAGCATGGAGCCAGCACGGAGGCGCCGGGATGGTGGTGTGCTTCTGCCTCGCGTGGGGATGAGCTGGTGGCTTTGCTCACTGGCTGCAGGTCGGTCTCTTTGTGGCCCAGCTTCCTTGTCGTTGGGATGGAGGCCCCAGAAACACCCAGCTCACAGGGCTGTTGTGAGGATGCAGGAAAGGAGCCCGGCTGCTCTCACCGTGGGGGCTGGCCCAGAGCGAGCGCCTAACAGATGCCAGCTCATCCGGTTGAGTCTTGGCCCCACGCCTGCTCCGGGGGCTCTGCCGCCACTGCTGGCTGTGGGTCGGCAAGTCCCCTCATCTGGTCCTTACCATTCAGCTGTTTTTTACCATCTGCCCAAAGGAGGCCCCGGTAGGAGCTCGGAAGCAGGAAGAGGAGAAGGGAGCTTCCTGCCTGCTGTCCCCTGCGGGCAGGGACTGGTCATGGCCAGGGAAGCACAGGGGTAGTGGATCCAGAGTCCACGGGAGCATGGTGGTGGGAGACGTTTTCTTTGTCTCTCGGTCGGAAGTTGCTTCTCTACTGGGGACAAGGTGCTCAGTGGGTAGCAGGTAGAGTCTGTGCAGGGCACCCACATTCTTTGCACCCCCTTCTCTTACAAGCATTGTTAACACCCAACAAACCACCTCCCACATCACTTCCCCTGTCTCTCAAATAGCTGGAGAAGTTCTTGTTTCCCTGGCTGATGCATCATACTGTCATCATTTTTCACTTTATTGCTACTACTGATACATAATTAAGAGAGAAAAGCAGTTCTCGCATCTGTCCACTTCCGCTGGCAGAGTGTCCATCCAGTTTACACATCTTACATGGGGTCCCCAGGGCTGCCTCCAGGGTGGGAGAATAATTCTAAATTTTTTGGCTGTTCCCTGATTAGAAGTCACTGAGCAAAACATAAATGGACAGATCCATTACCCCTTTTATAAAATCAGAGTTGAGCACAAGTTCTCTTATAAGCCAGGTGCTTTTGGAATCAGGAAAGCTGCCCACTGCTGGCTCTGCCTCTGGGGGCCACTGTGAGCTTGAGAAGTCCTCTTGGTTTCTTAGAAAGCATCCTTACTAACAGACAGGAAGTCTTTGCCCAGCAGCATTTTCCAGCTATGTGAAGGTCCTTCCAGAATGAAGAGTGTGTCCTACTCAGAGAAAGACACCGGGCGGGGGAGTAAATATGAGCCACGGCTCATCTTTCTGAGTTTGGCAAGGATCCATGACGTTCCTTCTCTCTTTTTATAACTCGGATATAAATCTCACTGAGGTCTTCCAGATGGTGCTGAGGATAAATTCTACATGAACTCTTCTGTGTGTGTTCCAGGCTGTATCGACATCACTATCACAGCCAGTTAAAACTTGCCTTTTTTAAAAAGTTAGATTGCGTAGTGCTAAAAAGCTTTGATTTTTAACTTCATTGAGCCTTTTGCCGACTGGTCACACAAATCCAACATTTCAGTCCTGTCAACTCACAATATTTGTTCCTCAAAACACTTTCCAAGGTTTTCATTTCCTTGAAAAGAAAAGGAAATAACTGTAGCATAAGAAGAAGATATGAAGAACCAACTCATTGGAAAAGACCCTGATACTGGGAAGGATTGAAGGGAGGAGGAGTAGGGGGTGACAGACGATGAGATGATTGGGTGGCATCACCGACTCAATGGACAGGAGCTTGAGCAAGCTCCAGGAGATGGTGAAAGACAGGGAAGCCTGGTGTGCTGCAGTCCAGGGGTCTCAGAGAGTCGGACTTGACTTAGCGACTGAATGGTAGCAAACAAGAAGGAGATGATTACTCCCTGTTGACCCAGGTTTGAATCCCAGCTTTGTCTCTTGCAGAGACTTTTTGGAATCCCCTCATCTTCAACAGCAATGGGGAAGCAGGGTTGGTGTCATGTGTTATGTGAGGACTAAACTGATCAGTAATGTACAGATGGGACCTGCCCTGGAGACGAGGTCCTGAGACATGGTAGGTCTGTGAGTCTTACACAGTCACACTCTGGTTTCCAAGTTCCCTGACTTTCTGACTCACATAGTCTCCTTGTGCTCTCATTTCTCCAGGTGAAAAGATGGTACATGAGTACCTCCTTCCAGAGTTAAAATTTTTTCTGAGATTCTTAAAAAAAAGAAAAAATTCAATGAACCCACTAATTACAGTTTAATCCCATTTTGTTTCCTATTTTTTTTTTTCAATTGAAGTATGATTCAGTGGTAAAGAAAGTGAAAGAAGGTGAAGTCACGTCCGACTCTTTGTGACCCCATGGACTGTAGCCCACCAGGCTCCTCCATCTATGGGATTCTCCAGGCAAGGGTACTGGAGTGGGTTGCTATTCTCTTCTCCAGGGGATCTTCCCAACCCAGGGATTGAAGCCAGGTCTCCCGCATTGCAGGCAGACACTTTACCATCTGAGCCACCAGGGAAGCAGTGGTAAAGAACCCACCTACAATGCAGGAGACACAGGAGATGTGGCTTCCATCCCTGCATTAGGAAGGTCCCCTGCAGGAGGGCATGGCAACCCACTTCAGCATTCTTACCTGGAGAATCCCATGGACAGAGGAGCCTGGTGGGTGTCCATAGTGTTGCAAAGACTCAGACATGACTGAAGCAATTTAGCACACCTGTTTCGTTTTCAGTTTTTCTAATTGAAGTATAGTTGATTTACAAAGTTATGTTAATTTCTTCTGTACAGCAAAGTGATTCATATATATATGTATTAATATATACATTCTTTCCCACATTGTTCTCATTATGGTTATTAGAGGATATTGAATATAATTCTCTGTGCTATAACAGGACCTTGTTGTTTATCCATTCTGAATTACACTGATTTATGTTTCACTATCATTAGATAGTGAGCATTAATTTTTTTCTTTTTTCCTCTGAGTACTGTTGAGATATTATATATATATAGCATTGTGTAAGTTTAAAATGTACAAACATGTTGCTTTATACTTTTAAAGTACAAAATGACTATCATCAAACCATTAGCTACTACAGTTTCTTAGTATTAATGTCTATTGACTATTAATATAGTCCACAAGCTTTTATTAAAATTAGAACTTCTTTTCTATTATATCTTCCTCCATTATTATTTTTCTAAGATACTGTACTTACACATTATATTTTTATTTGTTTGCTGGTGTACTTGTGTACATCAGGAAAAAGACCCTGATGCTGGGAAAGATTGAAGGCAAAAGGAGAAGAGGGTAGCAGAAGATGAGACGGTTAGATGGCATCACTGACTGAATGGGCATGAACAAACTCCGGGAAATTGTGGAGGACAGGGAAGCCTGGCATGCTTCAGTCCATGAGGTCACAGAGTTGGACACGACTTAGCGACTGAACAGTATAAATATTTAGGAAGCATTTTTGACCAGTTCTAAGTATTAGCAATATCTCTACTTCTTCTCATCAATAAGAATCCTTACAATTCTTTAACTCTGATCACCCCTCTGATGGTAAATCTTATTATTGTCTAGTATTTTAGTTCTTACACTTTCATATTTGTCATCATGGTTGCATATTGTTTTATATAGGTAGAGGTTACTAAGATGAAACCATTCGTTTATGAATATTTTTGCCCACTAGTCTTTCTTTTTAAACCACCCTGTTTTATTTCTTTGGAATCAATTTCCGTTTCCATAAAATATACCCTTTGGGAGTTTTCTTCTTGGGGAGTGTGTTATTAGTAAATTATCTTAGTCCTATCAGATATGTGAACTTTGGGTAACTACATACAGCTTTTGTATTAACACTTACAGTTTGCTGTCTGTAGGTGTGGCCATGAATAGGGCCTTTCTCATGGAGTTTCTCATGAGGATGAAGAGATTCTATGTGTGTGAATACTTGGACCAGAGTCTGCACATCGAAAGCATATTGTAAATGCTGTAAATATTAACATCATCATGATTCATCATTGCTTGTGAATGACAACTCAGCTGGAAATTCCAGGTGCACGTACATTTTTCTCAGCATTTACCTCATCCAGAGGCATGTATGGCCCTGAGTCATCAAGGGTAGAGCAATTCCCATACTATTTTCAAACACAGGAAAAATGAGCAGGAAAAGAGAGACTGACGTTTGCTCTGATGACAAAAGTCCCCGCCAACAGAAAGCCGAATGGGAAGCCTAAACAACTTTCATCAAAACGTGCTCCTCCCTGAGCAAGAGGCCCCGCTGTCCATGTGGTGCTGCCTGGAGGTGTCTGCCTCACAACGTCACATTCCAACCTCCGCTCTGCCGGAATAACTGGCAACACACCAGCCCAGGGAGTCTGTCATTCACCTTTTCAGACCGAAGTTGGTTGATTTTCAGGGGAGGCCAATGGGCTTGGCTCCACGTGGCGCTATCCACATCTTCAGCTTTGGACGTTGCTGAGAATAAGACTGTCATGTCAGATTCACTGTTTAAACGGCTTTCTACTCATATTGGTGACTATTGCATAATTTTATGTGTTTGAAAAGTACCACCCTTCAAGCGGGCTTCACAGGTGGTGCTGGTGGTAAAGAACCTGCCTGCCAATGCAGGAGATGTAAGAAACTCGGGTTTGATTCCTGGGTCAGGAAGATCTTCTGGAGGAGGACATGGCAACCCACTCCAGAACTCTTGCCTGGAGAATCCTATGGTCAGAGGGGCCTGGCGGGCTACAGTCCATAGAGTCGCACAGAATTGGACATGACTGAAGCAATTTAGCAATGCACACACTCTCGGAACACGACTCAAGTTTGTTTGGGCTTCTCTCAAATTGTCTCTAAATGGACTGACTAGCACCTATTCCGGAAGAAGTGCAGTCAGTCCAAAACCCTGCCGGGTAATGAAGGAAAAATTCTAAGACACTCTTTTCAGTTCAGTTCAGTTGCTCAGTCATGTCCAACTCTTTGCGACCCCATGAATCGCAGTACGCCAGGCCTCCCTGTCCATCACCAACTCCCGGAGTTCACTCAGACTCACTTCCATTGAGTCCGTGATGCCATCCAGCCATCTCATCCTTGGTCATCCCCTTCTCCTCCTGCCCCCAATCCCTCCCAGCATCAGGGTCTTTTCCAATGAGTCAGCTCTTCGCATGAGGTGGCCAAAGTACTGGAGCTTCAGCTTTAGCATCATTCCTTCCAAAGAAATCCCAGGGTTGATCTCCTTCAGAATGGACTGGTTGGATCTCCTTGCANGGTCATGTATGGATGTGAGAGTTGGACTGTGAAGAAGGCTGAGCGCCGAAGAATTGATGCTTTTGAACTGTGGTGTTGGAGAAGACTCCTGAGAGTCCCTTGGACTGCAAGGAGATCCAACCAGTCCATTCTGAGGGAGATCAACCCTGGGATTTCTTTGGAAGGAATGATGCTAAAACTGAAGCTCCAGTACTTTGGGCACCTTATGCGAAGAGTTGACTCATTGGAAAAGACCCTGATGCTGGGAGGGATTCGGGGCAGGAGGAGAAAAGGACGTCCAAGGATGAGATGGCTGGATGGCATCATGGACTCAATGGACGTGAGTCTGAGTGAACTCCGGGAGTTGGTGATGGACAGGGAGGCCTGGTGTGCTGCGATTCATGGGGTCGCAAAGAGTCGGACAGGACTGCGCGACTGAACTGAACTTCCCACATTGTAGGCAGACACTTTTACTGTCTGAGTAAAAGGGAAGAAGGATCTAGCAAGTGCTAACCGTTACTGATAGATCAAGTAAGATAAGGATTGATCTTGACCTCTGGATTGGTAATTATGGGAATCTCATATGTAATATCCAAAATATCCAGGCTTTAACAGGCAATACCTTGTCATACCAAGAAGCAGGAAGATTGCACACTGAAGGAAAAAAGTCTATATATATACAAACATCAAGATGACAGGAATGTTAGAATTATCTGAAATATTTTAAAGCAGCCATAATAAACATATTTCATGTACAAATTATGAATGTACCTGAAACAAATGGACAAATAGAAAGTCTCAGTAAAATAAATAGGAAGTCTAAGTGCATTTGAACACAGTAAGCAAAAATATGAGCAAATACTTCTCTTGAAGTTTTTGAATTTTTAATTGGTTTAAGTGAAAATTATAAAACACATCAGATTTGGTTTTAAATGTATGTAGAGAAAATACTTAAGAAATAGCACTGAAACCTGTATATTATCATATGTGAAACAAATTGCCAGTCCAGGTTTGATGCATGAGACAGGGTGCTCAGGGCTGGTGCACTGGGATGGTCCAGAGGGATGGGATAGGGAGGGAGGTGGAAGGGGGATTCATGATGGGGAACACATGTACACCCATGGCAGATTCACATCAATGTATGACAAAGCCAATATAATATTGTAAAGTAATTAGCCTCCAATTAAAATAAATAAATTAAATAAATTTTAAAAAGACAATTAGAAATGGAGTTTAATGATAATGAAAGGGTGGTAAAGTATATATACTGTATTGTTTTTTAGTTACTCGGTCATATCCAACTTTGTCACCCCATGGACTGTAACCCACCAGGCTCCTCTGTCCTTGGGATTTTTCAGGCAAAAATATTGGACTGGGTTGCAGTTTCTTCTCTAGGCAATCTTCCTGACTCAAGGATTGAAACTGTAGGTTCTGCCTGCCACATCTTCGGCAGTGCAGGCTGATTCTTTACTACTGAGGCACCAGGGAAGCCACATATATATATATATATATGTATATGTATGTCCTGAACAGCTCCACCTCCCTCCCCACTCTCTCCCTTTGGGTTGTCCGAAAGCAGTGGCTTTGGGTGCCCGGCTTCATACATCAAACTCACACTGGTTATCTGTTTTTCATATGGTAATGTACATGTTTCAATGCTATTCTCTCAAATCATCCCACCCTCACCTTCTCCCACTAAGTCCAAAAGTCTGTCCTTTACATCAAGTCTCCTTTGCTGCCCTGTATGTAGGATCATCAGTACTCCTTCTAAATTCCATATACATGTGTTAATATACAGTTTTTGTCTTTCTCTTTCTGACTTACTTCACTCTGTGTAGTTGGCTCCAGCTTCATCCACCTCATTAGAACTGACTCCAATGCATTCATTTTTATAAAAAGCTGTTGATATCATATAAATTGTACTCTGACTAAAATGAAATTAAACTAGAAATCCTAATAAAATATATCAGGAAAATCTCCAAACACTTGAAAATTACACAGCACACCTCTAGACAATCTATGAGTAAAAGAGAAAGTATCAGGAGAAATTAAAAAAAAATACTTAACTGAATGAAAAGGAAACCACAGCATATAAAAATCGGTGAGACTAAATGGCTAAAGCAGTGCTGACAGGAAAATTTATAGCACAAAATATACATTTGAAATTAAGAAAAACTCAGTAGCTTATGCTTCTACCTCAAAAATATAGAAAAAGAAGGGCAAATAAATAGGCAGAAGGAAGAAAATAATAGGGATAAGGGCAGAGAGCAGTTAAGTTCAAATAGAAACAATAGAACACATCTATTAAAGAGAGATTTTGCTCTTAGGAAAAATCAGTAAAAATGACAAAATTCTAGTAAGGCTGACAGAGAAAATATTAAAGAAAGAGAGAAAGTACAATTTAGCAATGAAGGAATGAAACAGGGGATGTAACTACAGACACAAAAACTACTAATCACACAAAGACTGTAAGCATATACTGTTAAAGAAAAAGCAAACAAAACTCTCCACATGGAAATTTGACAACTCAAATGAAATAGGTAAATTTCTCAAAAAGTACAAACTAATATACATCACCCAGTATGAAGTAGTATTTTGAATAGCCTTATAACTATGAAGGGAATTTACTTTGTAAGTAAAAGCTTTCCCACAAAGATATCCTCCAGGGAAAAAAAGGTTTCAGGGGAGAATTCTCCCAAACATTGAAATAAGAATTAACACCAATTTTGTAGAAGCGCTTCCTGAAAATAAATGAAGGACCAATTATCAAGTCATTTAGAAAGTAATTATCACCCTGATGCCAGTACCCAAAAAAGAGAGTGCAAAAAATACAAATAAACTGTAGACCAATATCCCTCATTATTAAGATGAATAACTATGAAGGAAATTTACTTTGTAAGTAAAAGCTTTCCCACAAAGATATCCTCCAGGGAAAAAAAGGTTTCAGTGGAGAATTCTCCCAAACATTGAAATAAGAATTAACACCAATTTTGTAGAAGCGCTTCCTGAAAATAAATGAAGGACCAATTATCAAGTCATTTAGAAAGTAATTATCACCCTGATGCCAGTACCCAAAAAAGAGAGTGCAAAAAATACAAATAAACTGTAGACCAATATCCCTCATTATTAAGATGCAGAACCCTAAAACGTATTATCAAACAGAGTTGAGCAATGCATAAAAAGAATTATATACCATTACCAAGTTTGGATTCATTCCATGCATGCAAGATTGGTTCAATATTAAGAAATCAGTGCAGTGTACCATAATAACAATCATATGACAAATCACACAATTTGAGTATTTGACAAAATTTGATAAAATTTCACACATTCATCATAAAAACCTCTCAGAAAAATAAGAATAGAGGGGAACTTCCTCAACTTGGTAAAGAGCATCTAAAAATAATCCCACAAAATACATATAATATTTTATTTAATGGTGAAAAGCTAGATACTTTTCACCTAAAGGTTGATAACAAAGATGTCTATTCTTGACATTCCTACTCAACATATTGCTGGAATTTCTAGCCAGTCCAAGAGGTGAAAAATGGATATATTAAAATGCATACACATTGGAAATGATGATCTCAGTATTTCCCTATCTGCAAATGACATAGTTTTCTACCTAAGCTATCCAAAGTATAAAGAGCATCTAAAAATAATCCCACAAAATACATATAATATTTTATTTAATGGTGAAAAGCTAGATACCTTTCACCTAAAGGTTGATAACAAAGATGTCTATTCTTGACACTCCTACTCAACATATTGCTGGAATTTCTAGCCAGTCCAAGAGGTGAAAAATGGATATATTAAAATGCATACACATTGGAAATGAAGATCTCAGTATTTCCCTATCTGCAAATGACATAGTTTTCTACCTAAGCTATCCAAAGTGTCCAGAAAATTTCCTAGAACTAATAAGTCAATTCATCAAGATCACAAGATGCACTTAAAAAAAATCAATTGTATTTCAGTATGTTAGCAATGAACTTGGGACACTGAAGTTAAAAATAAAAAGCTGCTTATAATCATTAACAAATTTAAATACTTAAATGTAAGCCAATAGTACAAGACTTGTCTGCTGAAAACTATAAAATGTTAATAAAAGAATTCAAAGAAGAATTGAATACATACATAGATGTAACATGTTTATCAGTAAGACTCAGCTAATAAAGATATCAGTTCTCCCTAAATGGATATATAAATTTAACATAATTTCTATCAAAATCCCAGCAACAGTTTTTGTACAGAAAAAATTATTCTAAAATTTAATAGAAAGACAAAGTATATAGAAAAGCTAAAATATTTTTGAATAAGATGAATAAGGTGGGAAGAACCAATCTACTTATTTTTGAATCTTATAATCCAAAATAAATGATATTAGTAGAGATAGACCAATTAAACAGAATAATACAGAGAAATAGGGCTTCCCTGTTCGTGTGGTAGATAAGAATTTGCCTGCACATAATTTCTATCAAAATCCCAGCAACAGTTTTTGTACAGACAAAATTATTCTAAAATTTAATAGAAAGACAAAGTATATAGAAAAGCTAAAATATTTTTGAATAAGATGAATAAGGTGGGAAGAACCAATCTACTTATTTTTGAATCTTATAATCCAAAATAAATGATATTAGTAGAGATAGACCAATTAAACAGAATAATACAGAGAAATAGGGCTTCCCTGTTCGTGTGGTAGATAAGAATTTGCCTGCCATTACAGGGGACGCCAGTTTGATCCATGGTCTGGGAAGATACTGGCTTCCCTGATAGCACAGTTGGTAAAGAATCCACCTGCAATGCGGGAGACCCCGGTTTGATCCCTGGGTTAGGAAGATCCCCTGGAGAAGGGAACTGTTACCCACTCCAGTATTCTAGCCTGGAGAATTCCATGGACTGAATGGTCCATGGGGTCACAAAGAGTTGGACAAGACTGAGTGACACTTTCACTTTCACTGGGAGGATTCCACATGCTGCAGAGCAACTAAGCCCATGTGCTATAATTATGGAGCCTGCACTCAAAGATTGTTAAAACACACACACACACATACAAATATGACCAACTGACTGTTAGCTAGGGAGTAAATTAAATCAAATTCAATGGAGAAAAAAACAGTGCCAGAGTAAATATGTAGCATAAACATACAAAAAAATGAGTGTCATCTTAAGCCTCACACACTATAAAAATATTGAGTTAATCTTGGTCATGAATTTAAATATAATACTTAAGACCATGAAACTTTTAGAGAAAAGTTATGATAAAGTGTTCAGGATGCACAGCCAGGTAAAACATTCTATCACTTGACATAATACGTAAAATAAAAAAGTGATTAATTGGACTTGATCAAAATTTAAAACTTTTCCTCTGTGAAGAAGGTAAAAAGACTAGCTACTGCCTGGGAGAAATATTTGTAAACCACATATCTGACAAAGGACTAGATTTAGAGTATATAAAGATATCTCAGAGTCCAATGGTATTTTTGTTTGTTTTTTATATTCCACATACAAATATCCCAACTGGGATATTGTACTATAGTATCACAAGATGTTACCATTGAGCAAAATCATAACAATATTTCTCTCTTCATCTGGCGTTTCATTTAGGGCTTCTCTGGTGACTCAGTAATAAAGAATCTGTCTGCCAACCAGGAGATTCAGGTTCAATCCCTGGGTTGGGAAGATCTTCTGCAGAAGGAAATGGCAACCTGTTCCAGTATTCTGGTCTGGGAAATCCCATGGACAGAGGAGCTTGACAGGCTATTGTCCATGGGATCGCAAAAGAATTGGACACGACTTAGCCATTAAACAACTTAGAATAATACCCTCAAGGTCCGTCATGTTGTCATAAACGGCCAGATTCTATCTTTATTGACAGCTGAGTAGTGTCCATATGAAACTTACATAATATTATAAATCAATGTTGTCTCAATTAAAAAGCCCAAGGGTGAAAACAATTCTAGTTTCAAAATAAGCAAAATATGTGAATAAGATACAATATATATACAGAGGGCAAATAAATTCATGAAAAGAAAATCAATATCATTTTCATTAGGGGAAATCAAACCCACAATGAGATCTCACTATACCTTAATCAGTATGCACCCCCCCCCCCATAAAAATGTAGTAATGCAATTGCTGTCAAGAAAGCTAAGAAACTGGATTACTTCACAGCACTTTTGGAAATGTTAAATGGTACACCTATTCTGGAAAACAATTTAGCAGTTTCTTGAATAGCTAAACAAGCAACTGCCATATGAATTATCAATTGCATTCCTGGGCATTTTTCATGGAAAAATGAAAGCACATTCACAGAAAAGCCTGACTAAAAATGAATACTTGCAGTAGCTTTATTCATAGATCTAAAGACTGGAAACAATCCAGATGTCCTTAGATGAATGAATGATTAATTTGAAATAATACTCAGCAATAAAAAGGAACAAACTCTAGATAAATGCAACAGTTCTCTGGATGAATCTTCAGAGAATTATGCTGTGTAAAAAAAGCAAAAGATTACACACTCTGTGATTCTCTTTCATATAATGTTCTTTAGATCTTACAGACACATTGGATGGGTTAGCAGCTACAGGGACTGGAGAGACCTAGGGCTGTCACTTAAGTGGATATGGTTGTAAAAAGGCAACCGTGAGGAGTACTTGGTGATGGGCTTGTTCTGTAACTTGGTGGTATCTGTAAAATGTCTTAAAATATCCCACCTGGGATATTGTACTATAGTATTACAAGATGTTACCATTGGGTGAAACTGAATAAAGGTACACAGGACCTTTTTATAGTATTTCTTAAAACTGTATTTGGATATTAAATGACCTCAACACAAGCGGTTTAATTATAAAACAAACAAAAAATAGTGTATCCTTTCACATTTGTCTAGAGACTGATGTTCAAGTATTATTCTGTAGCTCAAAAATATAGTCATCTATCTTCCTAAATGATAAGTAGAAATTGAAATAAATTGACCTAACAATGTTTAAAGCTCAGATATTCATTTCTACATCATGCATAAAACTTAAATCTGCGCCACAGCTATAAAACTATGTATTACAGCTCTAGCCATGGAGATGAAAGCTTGGGTAGCATCAGTTCAGTTCAGTCGCTCGGTC
>SJXQ01001015.1:780426-794946 GCA_006408695.1 Aepyceros melampus
TAATTTTCTTGAAGAGATCTCCAGTCTTTCCCATTCTGTTCTTTTTCTCTATTTCTTTGCACTGATCACTGAAGAAGGCTTTCTTTTCTCTTCTTGCTATTCTTTGGAACTCTGCATTCAGATGCTTATATCTTTCCTTTTCTCCTTTGCTTTTCGCCTCTCTTCACAGCTATAAAGACAGCTAAAAGTGACACCACCAGACTGAAGCCATCAAATAGTCCTGAAGATATGCTATACACATGACTACTACTGACTTAATTAAGAATTCTACAGAAATATGGAAAAGTTGATATATATTTTTCCTTGAGTAAATGGGATCTACATTATCAAAGTTTGGGTTCGTATTTTATTTTCTAGAAGATGATTTGCCTTTTGTACTTTCAGTGAAGGTGAAGCCAGCAAAATAATTTATACTAAAGGCTTTGGTCATGACTCTTGAAGTTGTGTGGACAGGGTCTCCTGTGTTTATAATCCTGCTAATTCTTTATTAAGACTGGCAAAATGGTTTCTGTTTAAAGATTTTCTATGAACACACTTTTGTGCTTAGTGCTGTCTTGAGTCATTGTTCTTTTTCCTTGAGTAAATGGGATCTACATTATCAAAGTTTGGGTTCGTATTTTATTTTCTAGAAGATGATTTGCCTTTTGTACTTTCAGTGAAGGTGAAGCCAGCAAAATAATTTATACTAAAGGCTTTGGTCATGACTCTTGAAGTTGTGTGGACAGGGTCTCCTGTGTTTATAATCCTGCTAATTCTTTATTAAGACTGGCAAAATGGTTTCTGTTTAAAGATTTTCTATGAACACACTTTTGTGCTTAGTGCTGTCTTGAGTCATTGTTCACTGCTATATTCTAATATATTGTATGGTCAGATTCTCAAAAGAGTTGCCACTGCTCAAACTTCATGTTCAGTGCCAGAGCTAACCATTTTGTGTCATATGGGGCTTCAGTAATGGCTTGTTGGCTCCTGTTGACTCTGCATCAGCAGAAATTATTGCTTAAAACAGCTTCCCAAAGTAGGCTGCAAGTTCACCAATGCCTTGCTTTCCTGCTCAACATTTTATATTTTTCGATGGGGAAATCTTTGCTGCAATTAAATCTCAAATCCTTTTTGCAGCTAAGAGCCTTTCCTAGGCGCTGATCATTTGGGGTTCCAACAGTCAAGCAAGTTCTCTATTTGTTACACTTTTCTGGCATTACTTGCTCTAGAGTTCAAATGGTTAAGGACAGACACACCCACTCTAGGCTTTGCTTCCTATNACGGACTCAATGGACATGAATCTGAGTGAACTCCGGGAGTTGGTGATGGACAGGGAGGCCTGGCGTGCTGTGATTCATGAAGTCGCAAAGAGTCGGACACGACTGAGTGGCTGAACTGAACGGAAGGTAAGAGAACTGCATTAGCTGACAACAAAGGTTCCCTCAACTCTAGAATCCCATACATTTTTCAAATATGCAAGACCATAAATCTGACCTGTAACATTAAAAACATCACATCTACAAATCATGGTGTATCTACAAAAAGGAATTGAGAAAAAAACAATGAAAAAAATTATAACTTGAATTATCTATAATGAAAATCAAGAGTAAAACAAGCCAAACTAAAACACAAGAAAATGAAAATATGAAAGAATGAAAAAAAATATGCAATGAAAGTTTGGAGAAAATAATCTGTTTTTTTTTTTTTTTAATGGAACACAAGAATATGATTAAATAGTTTATATGAATACATTGGTGAGATGGTCTTTAGAAGCATTTTTAATGCAATACTGAGGTCAAAACTCAGGACCAGTGGCGATGACAATGCCAGTAGCTGACAAATTCACACTCTTCCCTCTGGGACAGCTATGGCCATAGGTTGCTTGTGTCATGTTGTGCGTATCCTGCTCACATTCCAGGAGATTTTAAAGTCTCTATGGCAACCCACTCCAGTAGTCTTGCTTGAAGAATTCCAAGGATAGAGGAGCCTGGTAGGCTGCAGTCCATGGAGTTGCTAAGAGTCGGACACGACTGAGCAACTTCACTTTCACTTTTCACTTTCCTGCGTTGGAGAAGGCAATGACAACCCACTCCAGTGTTCTTGCCTGGAGAATCCCAGGGACAGGGGAGCCTGGTGGGCTGCCGTCTGTGGGGTCGCACGGAGTCAGACACAACTGAAGTGACTTAGCAGCAGCAGCAGCAGCAGCAGCAGCAGCAGCAACAAGGCATTTATAGAATGCTTAATCAAATTTCTAGAATCTCTTAAGTCCCAAGTAAACTTATGTCTTTTTCACGAAATACCCCCTGTGGTAGCCAGTCCCTAGAAATTTGTTGATTTCTTTGCTTTCTGCATCAGAGTGGAAAGAGAGTCCATATGCAAATCTATAAAACAGAACAAAAGGAAAAAAATAAAAAGCCAAACCCACTATCAAATTATTATCACTTGTTTGGAGTAAGGACTCATATCATTGCCAGTCCTTAGGTCTGCTGGAGAAGTTTTGACTTAAAATAATAAATACAATCATTATAATGAGTTCATAAATGTGAGCAGTTTCTGCAATATGCTCTTTATATATTAATATGATACAAATATGCCATCAATAGGGGCTTCCCAGGTGGTGCTAATAAAAAACCCAGTGAAGAACCCGTCTGCCAGTGCAGGAGAGATAAGAGGTGCAGGTTCGATCTCTGGGCCAGGAAGATCCCCTGGAAGAGGGCACTGACAATTTACTCTAGTATTTTTGCCTGGAGAATCCCATGGAAAGAGGAGCCTGGTGGACTGCAGTCCATAGGGTCACACAGAGTCGGACACAAGTGAAGCCACACGTGCCATCAATAGAAGTCAGAGCATTGTCTAGGAATAGTGAGTTTTTCCCCCTAAGTTAACAGCAGTGTCATAAATTTTTCCAAAATTACTCTTTTGGAACTGATGTGAGTAGTCTGGACACAGTTCAGTTCAATCGCTCAGTTGTGTCTGACTCTTTGTGACCCCATGGGCTGCAGCACCCCAGGCTTCCCTGTCCATCACCACCTCCTGGAGCTTGCTCAGACTCATGTCCATCGAGTTGGCGATGCCATCCAACCATCTCATCCTCTGTTGTCCCTTTCTCCTCCTGCCCTCAATCTTACCAGCATCAGGGTCTTTTCCAGTGAATCGGCTCTTTGTATCAGGTGGCCAAAGTATTGGAGCTTGAGCTTCAGCGTCAGTCCTTCCAATGAATATTCAGGACTGATTTCCTTTAGGATTGACTGTTTTCATCTCCTTGCAGTGCAAGGGACTCTCATGAGTCTTTTCCAACACCACAGTTCAAAAGTATCAAATCTTCTTTATGCTCCAACTCTCAGATCCATACATGATTACTGGAAAAACCATAGCTTTGACTAGATGAACCTTGGTTGGCAAAGTAATGTTTCTGCTTTTTAATATGCTGTCTAGGTTGGTCATAGCTTTTCTTCCAAGGAGCAAGAATCTTTTAATTTCATGGCTGCCATCACCATCTGCAGTGATTTTGCAGCCAAGAAAATAAAGTCTGTCAGTGCTTTCATTGTTTCCCCATCTATTTGCCATAAAGTGATGGGACCAGATGCTATGATCTTAGTTTTTTGAATGTTGAGTTTTAAGCCAGCTTTTTCCACTCCTTTCACTTTCATCAAGAGGCTTTTTAGTTCCTCTTTGCTTTCTGCCATAAGGGTGGTGTCATCTGTGTATCTGAGGTTATTGATATTTCTCCCTGCAAACTTGATTTCAGTTGTGCTTCATCTTGCCTGGCATTTCTCATGATGTACTCTGCATATAAGTTAAATAAGCAGGGTGACAATATACAGCCTTAACGTACTTCTTTACCAATTTGGAAAATCTGCCTGCAGTGCAGGAGACCTGGGTTCAATTCCTAGGTCGAGAAGATACCCTGGAGAAGGAAATAGCAACCCACTCCAGTTTTCTTGCCTGGAGAATCCCATAGACAGAGAAGCCTTCAGGCTACATGGGGTTGCAAGAGTCGGACACGACTCAGTGACTAAGCTTAAACCTTACCAATTTGGACCCAGTCTGTAATTTCGTGTCCAGTTCTAACTGTTGCTTCTCGACCTTCATATAGATTTCTCAGGAGGCAGGTCAGGTGGCCTGGTAGTCCCATCTCTTTAAGAATTTTCCACAGTTTATTGTGATCCACACAGTTAAAGGCTTTGGCGTAATCAATAAAGCAGAAGTAGGTGTTTTTCTGGAACTCTCTTGCTTTTTCTATGACCCAACAGATGTTGGCCATTTGAACTCTGATTCCTCTGCCTTTTCTAAATCCAGCTTGAACATCAGGAAGTTCTTGGTTAACATGCTCTTGAAGCCTGGCAGGAGAATTTTGAGCATTACTTGGCTAGCATTTAAGATGAATGCAATTGTGCAGTGGTTTGAACATTCTTTGGTATTACCTTTCTTTGGGATTGGAATGAAAACTGACCTTTTCCAGTCCTGTGGCCACTGCTGAGTTTTCCAAATTTGCTGGCATATTGAGTGTAGCACTTTCACAGCATTATCTTTCAGCATTTCAAATAGCTCAACTGGAATTGATTAGTTTTCTGTGATTGTGGTTTTCGTTCTGTCTGCCCTCTTATGGATAAGGATAAGAGGCTTATCCTGGGCTTCTCGGGTGGCTCAGAGGTTAAAGCTTCTGCCTGCAATGTGGGAGACCTGGGTTCAGTCCCTGGGTCAAGAAGATCTCTTGGAGAAGAAAATGGCAACCCACTCCAGTATTCTTGCCTGGAGAATCCCATGGACGGAGGAGCCTGGTGGGCTATAGTCCATGGGGTCGCAAAGAGTCGGACATGACTAAGCAACTTTGCTCTCACTTTCAAGAGACTTATGGAAGCTTCTTAATGGGAGAGATTGACTGTGGGGGAAACTAGGTCTTGTTTTGATGGGTAGGGCCATGCTCAGTAAAACTTTAACCCAAGTTTCTGTTGATGGGCAGGGTTGTGATATAGTCCATGGGGTCGCAAAGAGTCGGACATGACTAAGCAACTTTGCTCTCACTTTCAAGAGACTTATGGAAGCTTCTTAATGGGAGAGATTGACTGTGGGGGAAACTAGGTCTTGTTTTGATGGGTAGGGCCATGCTCAGTAAAACTTTAACCCAAGTTTCTGTTGATGGGCAGGGTTGTGTACCCTCCCTGTTGTTTGACCTGAGACCAAACTGTGGTAGAGGTAATAAAGATAATGGCGACCTCATTCAAAAGCACTGTGCACGCACTGCTGTATTCAGTGCTCCTGGCCCTCAGCAGTCCACTGTCAACCCACACCTCCACTGGAGACTTCTGGACACTCACAGGCTGGGTCAGTCTTCTAAAAATTGCTCTGGAAGTAGCTGACATTCTCAACGGTAAGTAAACCTTCCTTCTCAGCCTGTAACGATCACTGTTTCTCTCATCTCCACTAGCGAATAGCCATGATATAATCCTCTGGATGCAAAAATCCTCAATTCTTAAAATTAGTTTTTCACATTTACCTGAAATAATCAGCATTCAGCTAGCAACTAGTGACTTAGAGCACAAAAATACTCTGGTAGCATGGATTGCAATAAAATTGAATAATTTAACAAAAAATTTTGTTAAATAACAAATATTAATTATATAAAATAATATAGAGATATTGCCTACTGAGTAAAGCTTTAAACTTCTGGTTCATTTGTGATGAGCAATTTAAGATACATGCAACTTTAGGTAGTAAAGCCCTCAACACCTCTTGGTATGATGAGTCCATTAAAAGTCCATACCATTTGTAAACATACTAATTTAGTTGAAATTTTATTATTGCAAATTCTCACAACTGTATTTATGGCTCCTGTAAATCTATCTTTTATGAGTCAGTGCTGATTTTACTGCATAATTTATCTGAGGAGAAAAAGAATAAAGTCATTCTCTTCCTGTTATTCAGATACTTTTCTGCACAAATGTCACTTTCATGTTAGGTATATTTGATGTTATAGATGTTGACCTAAGTAAGAAGTAGACAAAAGCAAGCTCAAATGACCAGAAATGGAGTTTATTGAGAATAGCAGAGGAAATGCAATTCGAGAAATCCATGCTGTAGCAAGTTCCAAGCACATCCATAGAGGCTTCTGTTCTTGGAATTCTATTTATGGGCAAGGAGTGCAAAGAGGGACAAGTCCAGCCAGAGTCCAAGCAGGAAGTTCATTGTCTTGGGGATGGGGAGACATTCTTGGTGGATGTTTGTTGGTCAGGAGATAAGTCTCCATCTCTGTAATTCAGACTTTTGCAGAAAATCAGTCTCTCAGTTCTTAAGTTCCTTTCTGAGGATACATGCCTGAGATTCTTCATTTTGTATCCTCTAGTTTCATTTCATTTTAGATAGAAGTTTTTTTCACATGTAGGCTTCTATTGCATATAAAACATCAGCTATCTTTTGCTTCATTCGGCAACATTTAAAGTTCTAAAAATAAGTAAAAAGATTAAGAGTAGGAAAAATATATAAATTCCAAGATACCTGACAGGAAAACTGTAGTTTGTTTATATGGAAAATTGTAAAATAATAATTCTATTATTTCATTTTTGCTGTTCTTTGTATTGGATGTGAATTTCAACGTTTGACATCCATTTATTACCATAATGCTAGTTATATTGTCTTGTGTACTTCAATGAATGTATTGTAGTGAGAAACATTTTATAATATTTCACCTTGAAGAGAAGTTGAACTAAAATTTTTTAATTTTATTCTAGCCATGTTAAAATTTCTGCTATTTTGTAGTGACACTCTTCAAATGCTTCTGGAACTAAGACTCTGAAATGGATTCTCTTGCTAATATCATGTAAGACTTTCTTCTCTAAGGTTAACCTAGCTTTTGGTTCTTGTGAATGATTAGTTATACTGACATATCAGGCGTCAGGAAAACTTTGGTCCAATCAAAGGTATACAGTGCCTCCTATTCTTTATTCAAACCTTACACAGCCTTTGCTGCTGCCAAGTCGCTCAGTCGTGTCCGACTCTATGTGACCCCATAGATGGCGCCCGCTCCTCTGTCCCTGGGATTCTCCAGGCAAGAATACTGAAGTAGGTTGCCATTTCCTTCTCCAATTACACAGACTTTAAGTATTGCAAACTGATGTTGGCTCAGAGTCTGTTTGAATTGTTTGGGTCTGTGAATAAACTAATCAATTCATAAATTTGAGCAGATCTGAATCTCTAACACTCTGATAGGCAGACACAGTGTTTTTCCAAAGAGCACTCCCATACCTCTCCCAGTCCAGAACCAATTATACACCTTTTCTTCATTAAAATGGGATCAAAATTAGGTCCTTTTCTGACTTTAGTTGAGATTTCTCATAAGAACTGTAAAACATGGTACATTCAATGTGTGATAATTTTGTGAAGTTTTGAAAAATGTGAACAAAGTTATTGTCATTTGAGAAGACAGATTAGGAGTTAGAAATTTTATTTCCCACATTATCCTAAGAGAGAAAGGGAGAAAGCTTACACAGATGATCTATGATAAAGTATTTTAGGTATTCAAAGACAAATGTAATCAAAATTCAGCTCAGTTCAGTCGCTCAGTCGTGTCCGACTCTTTGCGACCCCATGAATCGCAGTACACCAGGCCTCCCTGTCCATCACCAACTCCCAGAGTTCACTCAGACTCACGTCCATTTAGTCCGTGATGCCATCCAGCCATCTCATCCTCGGTCGTCCCCTTCTCCTCTTGCCCCCAATCCCTCCCAGCATCAGGGTCTTTTCCAATGAGTCAACTCTTCGCATGAGGTGCCCAAAGTACTGGAGCTTCAGTTTCAGCATCATTCCTTCCAAAGAAATCCCAGGGTTGATATCTTTCAGAATGGACTGGTTGGATCTCCTTGCAGTCCAAGGGACTCTCAAGAGTCTTCTCCAACACCACAGTTCAAAAGCATCAATTCTTCAGTGCTCAGCCTTCTTCACAGTCCAACTCTCACATCCATACATGACCACAGGAAAAACCATAGCCTTGACTAGACGGACCTTAGTCGGCAAAGTAATGTCTCTGCTTTTGAATATACTATCTATGTTGGTCATAACTTTTCTTCCAAGGAGTAAGCGTCTTTTAATTTCATGGCTGCAGTCACCATCTGCAGTGATTTTGGAGCCCAGAAAAATAAAGTATGACACTGTTTCTACTGTTTCCCCATCTATTTCCCATGAAGTGATGGAGCAAGATGCCATGATCTTTGTTTTCTGAATGTTGAGCTTTAAGCCAACTTTTTCACTCTCGTCTTTCACTTTCAGCAAGAGGCTTTTTAGCTTCTCTTCATTTTCTGCCATAAGGGTGGTGTCATCTGCATATCTGAGGTGATTGATATTTCTCCCAGCAATCTTGATTCCAGCTTGTGCTTCTTCCAGTCCAGCGTTTCTCATGATGTACTCTGCATATAAGTTAAATAATCAGGGTGACAATATACAGCCTTGACGTACTCCTTTTCCTATTTGGAACCAGTCTGTTGTTCCATGTCCAGTTCTAACTGTTGCTTCCTGACCTGCATACAGATTTCTCAAGAGGCAGGTCAGGTGGTCTGGTATTCCCATCTCTTTCAGAATTTTCCACAGTTTACTGTGATCCACACAGTCAAAGGCTTTGGCATAGTCAATAAAGCAGAAATAGATGTTTTTCTGGAACTCTCTTGCTTTTTCCATGATCCAGCAGATGTTGGCAATTTGATCTCTGGTTCCTCTGCCTTTTCTAAAACCAGCTTGAACATCAGGGAGTTCACGGTTCACGTATTGCTGAAGTCCGGCTTGAAGAATTTTGAGCATTACTTTACAACTCAGCGGGAGCCAAATGGAAGAGATGCATACAGCAGTGTATGGGGGCAGGGAGTGGACATGAAGGTTTCACACCCTTTGGGTTGCACTGGCCTCCCAGCCGCTCTGTGTGTTCACCTTAATGTAGACACTCTCCAAACCTCACCCACTAGGGGTTTAATGGAGGTCCCACTGCATAGGCGTGGGGGGTTAAGTCATTGGCCATTGGTGAGGAGCTCAGCCTCCATTCCTTCCCTCCCTCCCTCCCTCACTACGGTTATGTCATTTTATTTATTACCATTTGTATTCAGTTTTTGTTTCTTGAACATTTCGGTTTTGTTTATTTTTTTTCAGGATGGGGAGGGCATTTGAAATTTTAATGTGGTTCTCATATTAAGTGCTTTGCAATATACATATATATATATGTGTATATATATATATATATATATTCTAGAAGTGTGACTCCTTCCTTATCCCTGATACCCCCCTATTCCTAGTCAGCAATCTCTTTGGTTTCCAGTTAAACATAGCCCCCCACTCCCCTAGTTTTCCTTCTCAAAAATTAGCAGATACATGAGCATGTATTTTCTTACAGTTCCTTTTATGGATTGAATTGTGTCCTCCCCCCATTCATATGCTGATGTTCTAGCCCCCAATATCTTCAAAAGTAACTTTATCTGGAAATAGGGTCACTGTAGATAATTAGTTAAGATAGAGTGGGCCATAATCCAATGTGATTGATGTCCTCTAAAATAGCTGAGAGAAAACATGAACAGATACAGGGAGACCAGGTGAGGATAAAGACAGAGATCAGAGTGATGCTTCTGTAACCCAGGAATGTCAGAGATGGGCAGCAAAACCCCAGTTAGTGAAGGTACATCCTCGTACCCTAAGATGGAACCAACCTGCCAACGCCTTGATCTTGGACTTGAGCCTCTAGAACTACGAGACACTAGATTTCTGTTGTTTAAGCCACCCAATCAGGGGGACTTCCCTGGTGGTCCAGTGGCTAAGACTCTGTGCTCCCACTGCAGGGGCCTGGGTTTGATCCCTGGTCAGGGAATTAAGATTCTGCAGTGTTGCAACAATGATCAAAGATCCCACGTGCCACCCATAAGACCCAGGGCAGCCAAATAAATAAATAAAAATAAATAAAGAAAATAAATTTAAGCTACCCAATTCAGGGTATCTTGTTATAGCAGCTCTGGCAAACTAATGTTTGCCAGATTTTCAATGCAATGAGTACCATACTATAAGTAGTCTTGTGCTTTGGTTTTTTTCACTTAACACTTATGTCCTGGAAACCAGTCAATATAGAGATCTTCCTCATTAAAAAAAATAGCTATGCAGTACTCCAGTGTGTGGATGTACCATAGTTTATTTAACTGCTCTCCTGTGTATAAGCATTTAGATCGCTTCCAATATTTTGGAATTACAAATGATGCTGCAATCACAGAGCCTTGTGCATAAGTATTGTTATAGTACTAGAAGCATGTCTTCAAGGTAGATTTCTAGGAATGGGATTTTGTAGAGGTTAAGTGCAATGCAGTTTTATTAGGTTTTGCCAATGTCCCCTCCAGAAGGGTCACACCAATTTGCATCCCTGCCAGAAATTTCCCCATGGCCTCAACTATAGAATATGTTGTCATATTTTGAAACTGTTGCCAATCTGGTAGGGGAGAAATGGTATCTCAGGAGTACCATTTTTCTAATGATGAGGGAGTTTGAGCTTTTTTCATTTATCAAAGTGTCATTCAGTCAGTCAGTTCAGTAGTGCAGTCTTGTCCGATTCTTTGCGACCCCATGAATCGCAGCACGCCAGGCCTCCCTGTCCATCACCAACTCCCAGAGTTCACTCAGACTCACGTCCATTGAGTCCATGATGCCATCCAGCCATCTCATCCTCGGTGTCCCCTTCTCCTCCTGCCCCCAATCCCTCCCAGCATCAGGGTCTTTTCCAATGAGTCAACTCTTCGCATAAGGTGGCTAAAGTACTGGAGCTTCAGTTTTAGCATCATTCCTTCCAAAGAAATCCCAGGGTTGATCTCCTTTAGAATGGACTGGTTGGATCTCCTTGCAGTCCAAGGGACTCTCAAGAGTCTTCTCCAACACCACAGTTCAAAAGCATCAATTCTTCTGCGCTCAGCCTTCTTCACAGTCCAACTTTATTAGATCATTTTTTTGTGAATTGTCTCTTTTTTTCCTATTGGGTTTTATTCCTTTGCCTCACAATTATGAAGTCTTTATATATAATATTAAGGATATTTGCCATTTGTCTATGATGCATTGATATATTGTGAATATTTTCTCCAATTTGTCAGTTGACTTCGCATAACAAAAAACCACCGTAAATAATTTAAAAAAATTTTCTTTATGTATCCAAGTCTCTGAAGCTTTTACTTTATTGCCTCTAGGTTTGGCTGTTAGGTAGGTAGCCTTTTTCTACACCAAGATTAACCCTAATATCTAAGTCTGGAAATTGGCAGTCTGGATTAGGCCATTGATCAGAAAATAGGTTGTATCTTTCCCAGTTTTGAAGGATTCAAGCAATAGTCTAGCCAGCTACATGAAGCACACACCTATTATTGATAACTAATTTTTATAAGTTTCATCTTTGCATGCCCCAGGAACACCTCCTTATAATCTACAGATATGCATTTACCCAGAGGCTCCAAGGCTGGCATTAAGCCCTGAGCGAACACAGTCGCTTGAATCGGAAGGCACATTAAGCTTTTGGTAGGAAGATTTGCTCCTAGAGAACAGATAAACATTTTTTCCCCCCTCTGCAGGTGAGCAATTGAAACAAAGGGAAGATTAGGTGTCTTCAGAAAGGGAGAATTTAAAAAAAATGTTTTTTAAGAAACATTTTAAAAACAATTTTTTTTTAGTCGCTAAGTCTGGGGTTGAGCTTTTCTTTGTTTAAAAAGGTAAAAAATCTCAGTACTTGAAAGCTACTGTCCTTTAAAGCCCTTCTCAACTGTCTACTCATTTTCTGATTCCTCCTTCATCCAGTTAAGGAATCCAGGCAGAGGGAGACTTTCGGTGATTCACTGAGTGCAGCTCATTCAGCAAACATTTATCTGGACTTATCATCTTCCAGGCAATTTTGTGTTTAAAAAAAAATTTTTTTTTTTAAACTGATACCTCTGTCTTACCCAAGTCTTACTAGAATCTCTGGGGTTGAAGCCTAGACAACAATATTAAACCATTGCTTCAAAAACTTCCCAAGAGATTCTCATATACAGTTACGATGAGAACAACTGTATTGTATCACATTTCTCCAATTCTAATATGTCTGCAGATTACACAGGAATCTTGTCAACATGCAGATTGTGACTCAGTAAGTCTGGGAGGGGGAATCCTGAGATTTTGCACTTCTGTCTGGCTCCCTGTTGAGGCTGATGCTGTCCTTTCGTGGACCATACTTTGAGGAGTTTAAGTCTAGACCATTTCAGAGAGTAAGTTTGTGGATGTGTCTGTTGGATAGTTTCAGTTGTTAGGGCTGACTCTGAGTCAGGAGGACCCTTCTTCTCTAGAGCCATACCTTTTTTTTCTCTGTTTTTGTTGTTGCTGTTATTTGTTTGTTTGTTTTCTTTTTAATTCCAAAAGCTGAGGGAGGTGTTGCTCATCAGGCCTGGGGCTACCGCTCCAGTCCCCAAAATCCAACTCCATAGCAAGGTACAACACAGCTGTGTAATCCATTCTGATACAGCCAGCAAGCTCTCTTCAGGAATGACGTTCATCCTGTTCCTTTTTGTTGTTTGTGTCTGCAAAGTCTGCTCTACAAATCCTGTGTAATTACAGGTTGGAAGGGAGCTCTCCAGTTCCATCCTAGGGAGGGTGGTCAGGACCTGGACAAGGCTCTCCATCCCCCTAACCAACAACCAAAATAATGGCGGGCTCATCAACATGAAACAAACCCAGGATAGATCGCCCCCGTTTCATTTTCAGGAGAGCCCAATGGCAGTCCCTTCAAACAGCCGGGAGCTGTTATGCTAGTTTTGATCCAAAATGTGATTAGTGGTTAATGGGCCTTGAAAGACATCTTTATTTATTACTGTTGCAGATCACTGTTGCCTTGATATTGATCTTTTCCAATTTTCTATTTTGTCCTTTGAAATGCTCAGAACACAGCAGGGGCAGCTCATTGCCTGCAGCATTCGCTTTGTTTGAAACTCATTTCCTTTTGCAATTAATGTAGTGATATTTCATTGTAACTGTTATTTGGTTCACTTTGCTCTTAGACCAGAGGCTTGAAAGAAATGAAGACCCATAGCTTTAAAGGTAAATGGCAGATAGATGAGAACTTAGTTTGAAAATAAGTTTGTAACTTCTGATGAGGCATCAATGGTGGCTTAATCAGCTTATTTACCAAGAGGCTGTAATTTTTGATATCATAACACAGGGGAAAAAAAGGCAATGTCAAATTCTGGAATTTTAGAAAATTGATCATTTTGTTGATCAGAACGTATGTTATCCAAAGTTCTTTTTTCTTTTGCTGCATGGCATGTGGGATCTTAGTTCCCTGACCAGGGATCAAACCCATTCATCCTTCAGTGGAAGCATGAAGTCCAAACACTTGACCACCAGGGAATCCTGGTGTATTTTTACACCATGAAAGTATTTTTAGAAGGTCTATATTTATGTTCAGAGAAAACAGGTTAAATATTATAACAGTTTATGAGGCCTGGGTTAATGTTTAAGACTTAGATGACTTTGTTTAGTTGGAGGTACCTGATGTGATGTACTTTCGAGGTGCTGAGTCCCATTAGGGGCATAGAGATGGATAGCACATCCCTGAGCTTTAGGGGTCCAAAGTCTAGGGAGGAGATGAATAAATAACAGAGAGACTCATAGCTCAGAATAAGGGAGGGTCTAAAATTAGTCCACAGACAAAAACACCTTAGAGCCAGTGGCATTTCAACAAGTCCAACTCAGCTGTGTTTTCCCTGCCCTGGGGTAGAGCACTGCCCTTCATTTATGCTCCTGCTGGAGAAGCTGGCTTGTGTCTGGGCCTGTGGTTTAAAAGTGTAGTACTTTAAGTGCTAGAATGATTCCCCGAGAAGGAGGATGTCCACGGGACAAGAGGCATGTGAGGACAGCAGACGCATGTGTCTCCCCCAGGTTCCCTCTAACACTGGCAGCTGGGACTCCCTGCCCACCTCACATCCTTTGTCTCATGAATTCACATATGCACATTTTGTTTGGGGCATGGAGCTGGCAGAAGTTATTTGACCTGGGTTGTGATTCGGCTGGAAGAAGCCAGGCAGACTTTCCAGGTCCTGAAAGGAATGTATGCCTGAAGGGTTAGGGGAATTTGCGGGAAGGTGAGGTTGGTATTGGACAGGGGGGCCTGGTGTGCAGTAGTCTGTGGGGTCGCAAAGAATCAGACACGAATGAGCGACTGAACGGAACTGAACTGAGGTTAGCTCCAGCTAAGGAGCTGGGGGACGTCTTTTGGGAACAGTGGGGATGGGAGTCAGGTGTGTAGGGACCTAGAGATCCAAGTGGACAAGACACAGAGGATATGCTGAATCAGGTGTCGGGGTGCAGTTGTGGGAAAGTGTGAGAATGGGTGGCAGGTAACCGCGTGGGCCTTTCGCAGTGAGCCTTCCAGAACTGCCTCTGTTTTATGCTGGAGGCAGCAGTAGAGTGAGGACACGGAATGGTGAAATCTCTGATGGAAGGGAGTGGGAGCTATGAGATTCCTCTGGTGGACGTCTCAGCAGGCCTGTAGTGGAGGCAGAATAAAGATGCTCTGTGCAG
>SJXQ01001015.1:795144-885531 GCA_006408695.1 Aepyceros melampus
GCAGCTTGATTCCCAGTGGGTGGGGAGTGGAAAGGTGGGAGGGTGGGGGTGGAGAAGTGGGAGGGTGAAGGCTGGTGGGTTTGGAAGGACCTGAATTTAGTAGGGAGCAGAGGGAAGTAACAGAATCTCTGGGAGTGGGGAACAGTGTCCATGAGTGTTTTTTAAAAAAAGCATATGCAATGTTATGGTATCATTTTATATTTGGAAAACAAAAAATTTGATTCATTAATATAAGCTATAGGAAGCAAAATGCTAGAGTCATTTTCAGGGTCAGGGGATGGGGAAGAGGGTGGCCATGTCTTCCTGGTTAGACAAGGTGGTTCTGTAGAGGGACAGGGCAAGTCTGAGAGCAAAGGAGTGGGCCAGAGAAAAGTGCTGTCTTTCTCAGAGGGTCCGGGGGCTGAAGAGACTCCAGGAGGTACATGGTGCCTGCACGGCCAAGGTTGGGTCGAGGGTCTGTTTGGTGAGGGGGATCCTGAACCTAGTTTTGTGCCCTGGACCCCCTCGGCAGCCTGAGAATAATGGCCTTAAATGCAGGACATAGAATACATAGGACCATAAAGGAAACTGATTAGACCAAATTAAAATTACCCACAAAAGGTTAAAAGTCACAATATATATACTTATATTAAGACAGTGAATCACAAGACCTAGAGGCGGGTTTACTCATGAATGAAATTTTGCAATACTGATGAGTAGAGATGAAACCTTGAGGTTTGTAACCACTTTGATGGGATAGGAAATGTTTTGTTTTGGCTACACTGCCCAGCCGGTGGAATCTTAGTTCCCTGACCAGGGATTGAATCTGCATGCCCTGCATTGGAAGGGTAGGGTCTTAACCACTGGTCCACCAGGGAAGTCCCCAGGAAGCATTTTTTTTTTTTTTTTGATATCTAATCTTACTAAGATGACCAAGTTTGTTGCTACTCTCATAATTACAGGAAATGCCAAATCTCAGATAGAGGTCGGGGTAGTTACAGAGGCACTGTTTTTTCCATTCTAGTTTATAGCACATTCATGTCCTCATTCGTGTCCAACTCTTCACAACCATCACGGACTGCAGCCTGCCAAGCTCATCTGTCCATGGGATCTCAGACAAGAATACTGGAGAGTGGGATGCCATTTCCTTCTCCAGCGGATCTTCCCAATCCGGGGATCGAACCTGGGTCTCCTGCATTGCAGGCAGATTCTTTACTGTCTGAGCCACCAAGGAATCCTAGTTTGTGGGCCCTGTGAATTCAGGTGAAGATCCCTTGGATCCCACAGGCAGCCTGTTCCTTTCTCTTGACTTTTGTGGGAAAGGGGACAGAGGCATCAAGTGGTTGCCATCACTGCTGACAGCATTCATCAGAGCAATCAAGAACAGCCACCATCCTCTTTTGGCTGATCCTAGATGCTGAGAAGATGGATTCAACACAGATTTGGAGGGAATAAGAGAGGGCCCTGTAGGAGAGTGCCCTGGGCTGTAAATAGAATTAGTGTGGAAAACTTCACGTCCCCCTAATGACTAGGGGAAAAGGAGAATCTCCAGCTGTGTCCTAATGCATGTAGAGCAGCCCATAAGGACATACATGTTTAACATGAAGACTCTTATAACACTTGAAATAGAAGAATCAGTTTGGGGCTTCCCTAGTGGGGCAGTGGGTAAGAATCTGCCAGCCAGCGCAGGAGACACAGGTTAGATCCCTGGTTTTGAATATCCCATATGCCACAGGGCATCTAGGCCTGTGAACCACAACTACTGAGCTTGTGCCCAGGAGCCATGACTAGTGAAGCTCTAGAGCCTGTGCTGTGCAACAAGAGAAGCCACCACAATGAGAAGCCCGTTCGCTGCAAGTAGAGAGTAGCCCCTGCTCGCTGCAACTAGAGAACAGCCTGCCCATGGCACTGAAGACCCAGCACAGCCGCAAATAAGCCAATAAAAATTATTAAGAAAAAAAGAAGAAGGATTAGTTTTTAGTGAAGCAGGGTTTCAGAGAAAAGTATTGCTTCTCTGGGATGTCAGTTAAATATGTTTCAATAACAAAGTTCTCATTTAGGGACCCACCCGAAGTCTATTTTGGGTGCAAAAACATTGTCCATAGCTTGAATGTCGTTAAGAATTCCAATAACCCAGCACCTCATTAAGGGTATGAGAAAATGTCAAGAAGACGCTAATTTTAAAAGTGTTTAGACTATGAAAGCATAATCTCTGCTGTTATGACAAGTGACCACAGTCACTGCTGAGACCATTGCTGTTGACTTTTCTCTGCAGGCTGGTCCCACAGGGCCCTTATTCCATGTGAGAAAGGCAGTCATTGTTGTGATGCTAGCTCAGGCCCCAAAGAGTTTGGGGTGACTTGAAGTGTTTTGGTCGGAGTGAATTCCAAGTGGGCCGAGTGGTCCCACCATGGCTATTAGATTGCTCCTGCATTTTCTTTTTCGTGATCACTTACAGTTCAACACAGAGCTGATGCTAAGCCATGTGGATTTGCTGGGTGTCTGAAAAGTATGACCCAAGATTTTAGAATGAGGCATGAGGAAAATGTGTCACAGTGCTTACGAATCCCCCTCTTTTGGTCTAGCTAGATGTCATGAGGGATCTGGATGAACTGGGGATGCATCTTAGCAGATGGCTTCATAAATCACACTCTCCCGTCTCCATTGTCTGCCCTTGAAAACAGAGCCCCAAAGGATGCCAAATTGTAAATCTCTTATGCAGAAATTACAAGCTCTTCGTGAAGTGCACACTTTCTATTGTCTTCTCGGCTTTGAGAGTCTACAGAGCACAGTTATTGGCATTCTTGTTAAGAGCCATCTGGGGCTTCAATTGTTGAGCTGGAGCCCCCTTTCAATGGTTGTCTGGAGGACTTCGTGATGAAACTGACCAAGTTCCGGGGCCCCATCCCTGTTGGGGATGAGTTTCCAGGGGCTGCCATAGCGTATTACCACATATTTGGTGGCTTCAAACAATGTTAATGGATTTGCTCCCAGTTCTGGAGGCCAGAAGTCTCCAGTCAAGGGGTGGGCAGGGTTGGCTCCTGCCAGAGGGTCTCAGGGCAAAGCAGTTCCCTGCCTGCATCCTCGTTCTGGTGGATCCAGGCAGTCCTTGGCTTCTGGCAACTTTACTCCTGTCTCCTCATGGCCTTCGCCCCCGCGTCTCTGTGTGTCAAATCTCCCTTTCCTCTCTCTTGCAGGGACACTAATTCAGGATGATCTCATCTGGGCGTCTTTAGTTATATCTGCAAAGACTCAGTTTCCAAGTAGCGTCATATTCATGGGTGCCAGGGGTTAGGACTTGAATATATCTTTTTGTCTGATGAAGGGAGATGACGGAAAGTGTGTGGACAGTACAGTGCCTGGGACATGGCAGGGGGCCAATTAACAGTAGCTATTCTTGTATTTAGGGCCAAAGCATGGGGGCAGCCTGGGTTTGGTCTGTTTCCCTGTCCTAATGTGGAGTTACAGTAGGAGGACGTAATCTGATTACTATTTGGGCAGTCCCAGTGGGTTATGTTGTACGATAATTTAGCATCATCTGGATTAAAAGTTGAGACTCCTTCCTTCTCTGTGACTGTTCTTTCCTGGTGCTCAGGGGTGGAGCTGACCTTCATCCCACACTGGACTGAGAGCCACAGAGCTTAACCCTGGTATTGATCCAGACCAAAGTCTGTACCTAGTTGTGAGGAAAATGAACCAAATACTGGCCGGGCAGACAGGTCAGAGGCAGTGTTTCAGAACTCAAACCCTCAATATCAGCCAACTGTCTATAGTAGCCTGATAGATAAAACCCTAAAGAACCCAGTCAACAGTTTAACCTAGGGAATCCCCTGGCAGTCCAGGGATTAGGACTTGGTACTTTCACTGCTGTGTTCTGGGTCCAAGCCATGCGGCAAGGCTGGAAAAAAAACCCCCCAAAACCACTTAACCTATTGAGTTATAGCTCAGGATGATTGGAAGGGTGGAGAGATTGTATGGCTGATCTGATAGAATCATCAATAGGATTTTTGCCACCATTACTAATGTATGAGGGCCAAAGAACTGATGTTTTCGACCTGTGGTGTTGGAGAAGACTCTTGAGAGTCCCTTGGATGGCAAGGAGATCAAACAGTTCATCCTAAAGGAAATCAACCCTGAATATTCATTGGAAGGACTGATGCTGAAGCTCCAACACTTTGGCCACCTGATGCTAAGAGCTGACTCATTGGAGAAGACTCTGATGCTGGGAAAGATTGAGGGCAGGAGGAGAAAGAGGTGACAGAGGATGAGGTGGTTAGATAGCATCACTGACTCAGTGGACCTGAGTTTGAGCAAACTCCGGGAGATAGTGAAGGACGGGGAAGCCTGGTGTGCTGTGGCCCATGGGGACACAGAGAGTCAGACACGACTTAGTGACTGAATATACATACACCGGCTGTGTGACCCTGGACAAGCTACTCAGCCTCTCTGTGCCTCAATTTCCCCACCATTTCAATAGAGATAATTAGAGGACCTGCCCATCTGGTGTGCGGCTCACGTGCTTACTGAAGGCAAAGCGTGTGGGACAAGGCCTGGATATAGCAAGGGCTCACCGAGGCACAGGTTGCCGCTGGTATTGTTACCAGGGTCATCGTTTCCCATTATGTCAGGACCCCATTTCTACATGTTTTAGGGACTTTTGCTCACTCTGGTTTTAAAAAAGACTAAAGGAAGTCTGACAGAGGACGAGATGGTTGGATAGCATCACTGACTCTATGGACATGAGTTTAAGGAAGCTCCGGGAGTTGGTGATGGACAGGGAGGCCTGGTGTGCTGCTGTCCATGGGGTCGTAAAGAGTCGGACATGACTGAGCAACTGAACAGAACTGAAAGGAAGTCTAAGTTTTAGGTTTTACCAGAGGCTTCTCCCATGAATCACTTGTTTTGTAGGCTGAGCATCTTGTGAACTGATAATTGGGCTTTCTAGATTGGCTTTCAGGTAGAAGTGATAGACTAGGGTCAATATTCTATGGTCATTTATAGAGTCAGGGGCTGAGGAGCCTAGAGAAATAGAAATTATAGTTAGCAGAGAAATTCTCTTTGCTCCCGATAGTAAAACAGCAGCTGGTGCTGCTGCTGCTAAGTCGCTTCAGTCGTGTCCGACCCTGTGCGACCCATAGACGGCAGCCCACCAGGCTCCCCTGTCCCTGGGATTCTCCAGGCAAGAACACTGGAGTGGCAAGAACACTTGCCATTTCCTTCTCCAATGCATGAAAGTGAAAAGTGAAAGTGAAGTTGCTCAGTCGTGTCCGACTCTTAGCGACCCCATGGGCTGCAGCCCACCAGGCTCCTCCTTCCATGGGATTTTCCAGGCAAGAGTACTGGAGTGGGGTGCCATTGCCTTCTCCGAATTAGCCTGAGATCCTATTAAAAAGAAAGAGAGAACACAGTACAGAACGTTACCCATCCGCCCTCTCACAGTCCACACATTACGTAAATGCCACTCTTTTTTTTTGTATTGTTATCACTATTGTTCAGGGCCTTCAGACCACAGTTCTACCTCTCCGGTTTGATATATGTCATTCTTGTATCTGTGTATGTTTTTAACCATGTGTGCATATACCCATAAGCAACAAATATTTGTGTGTTTTAAAATTTTATTTGAATGATGTTGATACATGTAAATCTAGTTAGTTCATTTTAACTGATAAATGGAATTCTATCTTATGACTGAAGCATAGTTTATTTACCCATGTACCTCCTGTGGGACAGTTTGGTGGTTTCCACTTGTGAGAGCTTGTACTCTACTTATGTAGAGCTTGTACTCTGCACGTGGTATATGAGTGAGACTGTCTATACAGGTGGGATTCTTGGACTATGGATGTTAAGAAAGCACTCTTCAACTTTATTAGGTATTGATCAATTGTTCTCCAAAATAGATTTGTCACAGTTTGCTCCTGTGGACTGGGAGCATGGTAGCATTCAAAAACCAACCTAAGTATTTTGTCAGATGGATAAAATGAGTCGAGGAAACATGCATTTAACAAAATTTGAACTGAAACATTACAAATCTTGCATCTTTGATTTCCAGATAGCCTCTTCACTTATCATCTCATGCAGTCTATGGATGTCCATGTATTTTTACACCGTAGCTTCAATTTTGCTGGATCCAGAATCTCAGTCTCCAATTGCTATACTAGGGAATATGTTTTTCATTTAAGTGCTCAGATGCTAAATACCTCTCACACTTTGGTAAATTCCTGAAGTGTTTCACTTCAAAGAGAGAAATGCGTCATCTTATTAAAACAAATCTGAAATGTAGAAAGGGTTTAACCTTTTCACAGCAAAACTGGAGGAAAGGGGATATTACAGAGCACAGCTAGATGGAAAACATTTCAGAGACGGTCAGATATAGTTTCTACTTTTAAGGAATTTATAATCCAGTTGTGGGTGAAAGACTATTCAGCAAAAAATGATTAAGCAACAGTTTCATAGCAATGTATCAGTAAGCACATGAAGGACATGTTTTCTATATTTTATGATGGAGGAAATAAGGAATAGCTTGGAAGGATCTGATAGCAAATTAATAGCCATTGAAGGAAACTCACATAGCTTGATATGCCATTTATTATCTAACCTTAGTTGATTAATAGGTCTTGGTGATATTGAAAGATTCTAAATCTGACTTTCTTGAAGAAAGGAAATGGAATATTGCTGGTACTGACTACATTTCAGAGTGATTCATGCCTTAGTTTTTGCTAAGTGGAAGCAATGGGCTGGCCATGGCTGGAATTTTAAACTCGCCTTCCAACTCTGGGGACTGACTTCTTGCCTATGAATTTTGCCAGGCCATCTGAGTCCATCTCTAGAATCAGGCGGTAAACTTAAAGAGTATCCTGCTGTATCTGCTAAGTCACATTTGCCAGAGGAACTTGGTTGATGGGGCCAAGGAATAAAGGGATGCCAAGCTGGCTGCCACACCAGGACGTTTGGTCTTTGGTGGTCCCTGTGCTTGGGGAATTTGAGGGAGTCAGAATGTGGTGCCAAGATGTCACAGACTATCTTCCAGAAGGAGAATAAATGTTCCTTTCTGCAAGTTAACATTTCAGGGTAATCAGTGATGAGTTTCATATCACGTTTTGCTTTCCAGAATTTTCTTTTTGCACCATCGCACAGCTTCTCTCATTGAACCTTTCCACTGTTTTTCCTACTACCCTATAACAGGGTTTTGAATGTCAGCACTACTGACATTTGGGGCCAGGTAACTTTTTGTAGTGGGCACTGTCCTGTGCATAGTAGGATGTTTAGCACTATTCTTGGTCTTCACCTACTAGATGCTGGTGGCAGCAACTTCTCTTGCTCTATCCCACAGCCATGGCAATCAAAAATGTCTCCAGTCATTACCAAATGTCCCTGGGGGACAAACTGCCTCCTGCTGAGAATCGCTGACTTAGAGTAACATCTAACTCCTGGGCATGGCCACCAAAACCTTGGTTCCTCTTAGATGTCTCTTCTAGCTGTCTCTCCTGGCTCTGTTCTTTGAAACAAGCTCATTCCCTCCTAAGATGCTACTCAGGGCCAACAGCTCAGCCCACAAGGTCCTCTGCTCAGATTTTCACATGAATGGCTGGCTCCTTCTTATCCTTTAGGTCTGAGTCATAGGACTTCCTGATCTTCCTCTCTAAAGCCACCCATCTTACCACCTTAGTCACTCTCTATTATTAATATAAAGTGAAAGTGAAAGTCACTCAGTCGTGTCTGAATCTATTTTATTTCCTTCATCATACTTCTTATCCTTACTGGAATGATCTATCTATATAGTCCTTTGCTTTTTTGTTATTTGTCTCCTACTAGACTGAGCTTCTAGGAATAGAAATCATGTCTATCTTGCTTATGATTATACCTCAGAGTCTAACACTTAGTTGGCACTTGGTAAATTTTATTTGAATGCAATTATGAGAAAATATTGGTTAAAGAAGTAGACCAGATGACTGCTTCCATACTAAGTGGAGACTCCACTGAGGATGAGGCTGAAAATAGGTTGAGTGGGGCAGACTTGCCTGAATGACTTTTGAGAAGTGACTTTAAGTTTTACAAACCTCTAAATTCTAGCAGACCTTTTTTTTTTTCTTGATCATATCAGTTTTTGTGGTCATGCCAACAGCTCCATAACAGATTGTTGTCTTGCTGAAGGTCAGAGGTCATGCACAAGGCCTAACTCCACTGGTGAAAGACTGGCTGGGGGGTGGGTTCCGATTCCTTCCTAATGTTGCCTCTTACATGGATCCTTTTCTGCAGATAATTCCCTAAATGAGCTGGAGGCTTACAGTGCAAAGACCAATGGGGTCATTGTAGTCGGCTTTGAACTCTTAGCAGGGCCAACCCAGTCAGCATTTGGAGACTGTGGAGCAGGCTCGCTATGTCAGATAGAGAATGCTCATCGGTTTCAGGCCAAGGTGTGGAAGTGGGGCAGGGAGAGTCACATTAATAAAAGCAGCAAAAATGAAACTGCAGTGTGGGGCGGTGAAAGAGCTCAATTTTATTTTGTTTTCACACATTAGGTTCTGCTTATAGCAGACAAGTACCAGTGAAAATGTTCTGAAAAGAGGCTTTGTGTAGGAGCTGGATGTGGCTCCATCAGATTTGTCAGTTCAGGAATGTCGCCAGATGTATTGACTTACTAGCAATTGCTTTGGTGCCATCTGGCCTCACGGAGGCCGTGCTTGGGATGGAAAAAGCTGAACAGAAGAAATGAAATTTGTTCATCATGCCATTACCCTTGCTGCTTATTTAAAGAAGGGAAAAAAATGTAACTTCTTGGCAGGGGGGATGCCGCTTGAAAATAAAATATAAAGTTTTTTGGGAGCAAGAGTTCCAGAATTCCAAAGGCAGCCGTGATGTTTACACAGAGACTTGAAAGTTGGCCCCTCTTGCTGTCATGTTGTATATATATGTGTGTGTGCGTGTATTTTGTTCAATGTAAAGCTTCTTTGAGACTCTACTGTTCTGTATGTAAAAAAGTTAACCTCTTAGATCCTGGTTGCTTGAGCTACCTTGTAATGCTTCTTGGAATGTCACTAAATAACTAACCCTTTGGCTTTTACCTCATGACAGGGATTTCTGCTTTAGCCCAGCTTATAATAAATAGCTGGGATGGTGGTCACCTAGTACAAACTGTTTTGCTGCATCAAGAGAAATCTGCTCTAGGAAAATCAGATTAAATTTGCCTTCCATACCCTTGCTCACAATCCTTCTCCCCTTAGAGTTGTGGTTTCATTTCTGAGTATAACTTTAATCAGTTTACTCAATCTGGGGGTGACGAAGCTGTATATTATCTCAGATGTTGGGAATTTATATGCTTTTTTCAGGGTAAGTGGAACCTTACCCTGGGTATTCAGAACCAGCTACATAATCTGCAGGGTCCAATGTGAAATGATAACATGGAACTCTGTTCAAAAAGTATGAAGACTTTCAAGATGGTGGCAGCAGAACCTTTAACCTAGTGTGGGGGCTTTCTGAGCTTGATGTCCTGTAGAAATCACATGTCTGTGAAGCCCACCCTTTGTATATTTTCACTTTACATGTGTATGAAGAAGTTTCCAGAATCCATTCTCACCCCAGAGCCTCGCCATCTGCTCCAACCATCCTATTGGCTCACTTAGCCTTCAAAACTCAGCTCAGTTGCCTCTTCTCTGGGTCTATCTGTCTCCGCACTAACCCCATATTCCCCATGTGTCTTGTACATAAAATTTTCAGGTTCTATTCAGTTGACATAAGAAACATTTATTGAATACTACTGTGTGCCAGGCACTTGGGATACAGTTGATTTCTTTTTCATGAATTTATTACCTCACTCCTTCATTTTTTTTCCTTTTACTTCCCTCTTGCCTGCCCACTATCTTCATATCCAGACTAAGACAGAACTACTTGTCCAAGGAGGAGAGAGCCTGAGGGCAGGCTGAACCAAAATTATAAGTAAATATCAGAGAAAAGAAAGGCAACCCTCAGCATGCTGATGTGATTTTGCTTGGGCTGTTAACTAAGTAGGAAAATAGTCCTTTGAAGGAAATTACAGTATGTTTTCCATGGAATTTCGGATTTGTTAGTTTCTTTTAAAATTTTTTGGCTCCCTTGAGTCTTTGTTGTGGCATGTGGGCTTGCCTACTTGTGGTGCCAGCTCAGTAGCTGTGGCGCATGGATTTAATTGCCCCACAGCATGTGGGATCTTAGTTTCCCGACCAGGGGTTGAACCCAAATCTCCTGCATTGGAAGGTGGATTCTTACCACTGGACCACCAGGAAAGTCCCTGCTAGTTTAATTCTTAAAAACAATCATTATTATCCCCATATTATAAATGAGGAAACTGAGTCTCAGAGAAGTAATTTGCTCTTGGTCATATAACTACTAAAAGGTAGCTAAGATCTGAGTCCATGTCAGATTGACTCCAGAAGTGCTCTGGCATTTGATCTGAATCCTGTGATCTGTGTGCTTATGTGAAAAAGGGTGGAGGGGAGGAGGCTGTTCCAGGTGCCAGGACAGACTAGGAGAAGCACCTGGGCAGTCAAGTATAGGAAATGTTTCCTGCTTCACATTTTATCCCACGTTTTCTTATATGTATTATTTCCTTTGGGCTTCCCAGGTGGCTCAGTGGCAAAGAATTTGCCTGCCAATGCAAAAGACAGGTCAGGAAGATCCTCTGAAGAAGGAAATGGCAACCCACGCCAGTATTCTTGCCTGGGAAATCCCATGGACAGAGGAGCCTGGTGGGCTACAGTCCATGGGGTCACAAAAGAGTTGGATGTGACTGAGTGGCTAAACAACAGCCCAGTTATCTCCTGAACTTCATATACCGTTTCTTTGAACTATATAGGGAAGGCATACTGTATTGTCTTAACCTGCAGTGTGAGTTCATGGCTGTTTATTGGAAAGACTTCCAGTGTCAACTATTCTGCATTGCCTCCCCAGGCTCACTCATATTTGTCAACAAAGCTCTGCTTTTAGTTGAGGAAATATAGTCATCCCAGGTACATAGGGAAATCCCAGAACTGATGTCATAGAAAACTGTGGACCAATGCTATTTTTACTGATGAGAAGACAGAAAGAGCCTAGGCCTAGGAGATAAGACCTGGATTTGATTCCCACCTTTGGTGACTCCTGAGGGTGTGACATTAGGTAACATGTTTGGTATCTTTGCCTCAATTTCCCCTCCCCTGTAAAATGGACTCTATGGTCTTTCCTTCTAGCTCTGACATTCTAACCTTCTAAGGATTACACAGAACCAGTCTGAAACATGAGAAGATAAAACCTTTATCAAGTCTTTGGCATTCTGGATACTGCAGGAGAATAGGGTAAATGATCTGTGGTAGACAACGGAGTGGTTTTCCTTCCTCAATAGTTTATTTATAAAACTATCCCTCTGTCTGATTTGAGCCACATATGTCTTCTAAACCTAAGCAGAAACCAAGAGCCATCACTCTGACAGAAGAACCAAACTTTTAAAATTTACTATGGTGCCGTGCGTGCATGCTAAGTTACTTCAGTCGTGTCTGCTGTGCAATGCTGTGGACTGCAGCCTACCAGGCTCTTCTGTCCATGAGATTTCCCAGGCAAGAATACTGGAGTAGGTTTGCCATGCCCTCCTCCAGGGGATCTTCCCAACCCAGGGATCAAACCTTCATCTCTTACATCTCCTGCATTGGCAAGTGGGTTCTTTACCACTAACGCAATCTGGGAAGCCCTACTATGGTACCAAAGAGTGAGGGGAAACATAGGATATGTCAATGGAAGCAGTGGAGACCAATTTCATCTCAGAGGATGAGATGCCTCCCAGGGAGCAGTCACCCACACTACCAAACCCACTGCTCTTCAGTAGAAGTCGATGCCCACTTAGTGTGGCCTGTGCATGTATGTAGGTGAATGAACATGTGTGTGTTTGTGTATGTGTGCGTGTGTGTGCATGCACATGCTTTAAGCATCAGATAAAGAGCTGTCTAAGGACTTAAGAAGGTTTGGGAATTGTTTTTAGAGCCTTAAGAAAGCCCTAGAGACAGAAAGATCCCTCCCCCCATCCCTGGCCCTCAGTAGGATTTCCACATGTCTAAAGGCTCTCAAATATTACAAACTCCAATAAACATAGAGCCCTCAGTAAGCCCTCCACAATATAAACACCAACAATAAAGACAAGTGTGAAAAAAGTCCGATGCCCACAGGTTCCAGATGGACTGAAAAGCGCCATTCTTTCCGATGGTTCTGGGTGGATGCTCCTTGCTCCCCTGCTGTGTGCTGCGGCCCAGCTTCTGCTCTCAGTTCCACGGTGGGAACAGTTTGGAGGGGAGGATATAGGTCTGGTCTCCCTGAATCTTCTCCAGCCCTGCATCTTCTCAACTCTGTGGTTTTTTCTCTTGTTTCTTTGTCCCCATGTTGGGTAGGTCATTCCATTGGGAAGAGATTCAGGCTCCTGGCTGTGAGGGAGGGCTAGACTTTCCTGAATCCCCAGCACAGATCCTCCCAGGGAAGCCAGGACATGGCACCCTGGATCATAGGAAAAAACATGATGGTCTGGGAAAGCTGGGCCTGGTATTTCAGGTCCAATAAAACAGAAAATCCTCTTTATGTGTTTACATTCTGAGTAATTACATTTCAGGTGCCTCTGCTGGAGTGCTGGTGGTTAGGAAAAAAAAAAGCCCTCATTTGGTGCCAGAGGTCAGATGACTCTCACTGGCTGGCGTGTGACATTCAGTCACATGGAAATGGCCAGTGTGATAGGAAATGATCACCCTGAAGGTCTCGGGTAGAGTTGAATCTCGATGAGTGGGAGAGCTCGGGCTTGGGGGCTGCCTACGATCTGGACTTCTGAGGGTCAACCAGCAAGACCGCAGAATGTTCATTCTCACTGGAAAATTGTTTTACGATTGTCAAATCTCTTTCCTGATGGCTGAGTGTAATGCACATAATGAAATTAAAAAAAAAATTCTTTAACCTCATGGATTTCAGCTCCTGTTGTGTAAATGTGGACAGTATAGGACATAAACTGGAAAGACCTGAAAGTTGCCTTTTTAAAAAGATATTTTATTTTTTTGGCTGTGCCCAGCTTTACTTGTGGAGAAGGCAATGGCACCTCACTCCAGTACTCTTGCCTGGAAAATCCCATGGACAGAGGAGCCTGTTAGGCTGCAGTCCATGGGGTTGCGAAGAGTCAGACATGACTGGGCAACTTCATTTTCACTTTTCACTTTCATGCATTGGAGAAGAAAATGGCAACCCACTCCAGTGTTCTTGCCTGGAGAATCCCAGGGACGGGGGAGCCTGGGGGGCTGCCATCTATGGGGTCGCACAGAGTTGGATATGACGAAGTGACTTAGCAGCAGCAGCAGCAGCTTTCCTTGTGGCCTGTGGGATCTAGTTCTCTGACCAGGGATCCAACCCCGGGCCCCCTGCATTGTGATTGTATAGTCTTAACCACTTGGACCATCAGGGAAGTCCCAGAAGTTGCTTTATTTATTTATTTATCTTTTACTAAAACCTCACTACCCCTCTCAAAGTGAAGTGCTAGTTGCTCAGTCATGTCCAACTCTTTTTGACCCCATGGACTGTACACCACCATGCCCCTCTATCCATGGAATTCTCCAGGCATGAATACTGGAGTGGGTTGCCATTTCCTACTCCAAGGACATCTTCCTGACTCAGGGATGGAACCTGGGTCTCCTGCACTGCAGGCAGATTCTTTAACATCTGAGCCACCAGGGAAGCCCCACTAACCCCCTCTAGCATGAAGCTAAGCAGTCAGTCTCTGGATAAGCAGCTTTGAATCCTGGCTTTTCCATTTGCTAACGTGAATCTTTGGAAAGTTATTTGCAACTTCTGTAAGCTTCCGGTTTCTCGTTTGTGAAATGGCCATAGTAATCCTGCCAGCCTCATAAGGTGACGGTGGGATTAAACTCATGCGTGCCGTTGTCTGTGCTGTATCCGGCTTTGGGCATGGGCTAAGTACTCGAAAATGTTCATGTTTTTATCATCAGCCTGGTGCTGTTTGTCACACTCAACCCAGGAAGTTTTGTAAGTGGAGAATTTGTGTTGGTCGGGTTTAGGGCCTTCTTCAAGCCCTCTTAATGCTGCCCCTCCAGACCCATGAGGTCTAGAGAAGAGCCCTAGGGCTGTACTTACGCCTTCAGATAAGCCTCCAGTGTGTAAATCTGGGCTTCCGAGAAGCACCTAAAACTTGAGGACATCACATGACCTTTATCTAAATCTCTTGGGTTTGCAAATGAAGCTTTGATTTCACAAGAAGGCTTTCTGGAACTTCCTGCTCCTGGTCCGGGCTGCACCGTGAGAATAGGCTTCCCTGTGTATTTTGGCAGGGGATGGCTGGAACCGGAAGCAGGGTGATGTGCAGAACTCAAGGATAATACAAAAAGAGTGAAGTGATACTTTCTGAATCTCGAAATTTTTTGTTTGGGTTCATTTCAAATTTGAGCCCAGAATCATAAAGCTGGTTCTCCTGCACATCGGGAGGGCTGGGCTCCTTAGTCTCTGGGGAGTTATGCAACCCTCTTTTTCACCTGTTAATCCTACTCTTCCACACAATGGTGACTTGAAGTGTTCTCTCCTCCTCTCTCACTTTTCCCAGGTAAAATCTCTGTATTTCCCAGTCCTTTTAGGCTTTCCCGTGAGTGTTTTCAAGGTGACCTGTGTAGAACACAGTGATGAAGTTGGTCTTAGAAACTGACTGAGTCCCTATTTTATAATTTTCCTTCCCAGAGCAATCACTCAACGAGCTAGCGTGAACCAGGGACAGCACTGACCTTTAAGATAAGTTGATTTGCCATCCAGCAAGTTATTAATTTTTTAATAAGGAAATCTGTTAGGTGAAACTAACTCTATTTCCTTTGGAGTGGAGCAAAGAACTATTAATACTTTGTTCTTTGATTCCTACTTGGAATGTTCCAGCATTATTCCTGATACAATGCCACCTTCCAACTCTCCTAATCAAGTTTATTTGAAAGAAATATCTATGGGAAATCTAAAGATGTCATGTTTTATCATGTGGGCCTTATCTAAGTTGGGCTGATGAGACAATTAAGAAATCCTTGCTGGGGTCTGAAAACAGGCTTTCACTGGTGCGTATTTTGTTCAGATATAAACTGAAACAAGGATCAAGTGGAATCTAAATTAGATTTTCACTCCTGGTGGCTAGCACTTTCAAAGGCTTTCCTGATAAAGTTTGAGTCATAAGCTTTCAGATATTGACTTATCACTCTTAATGGGTGTTTGGTTTTCAAAGTATTGGAACATTGGCTACTTCCTTTGGTGAGAAGACTGTCCTCTTGAACATGTATGCACTACAGATGTCTTGAGCACCTACTGTGTCTTACGAGGAATGTGTTCTCTGTTTTCCCATCCAGAATGTTCTCCTTTAACTACTTAGAATTCTTAAAGTCTACATGCATTTCTTCCTGCCTCTTGAGGTCCGGTGTATAAACATCACTTTCTCTAAGGAAGCATCACATTCTTTTCTGCTTGTTTCTTTGATAGTTTCCACTCAGGCTCTAGCACGTACAGGGGTCTTAGTTGGTCAAGCATTCCTGAGAACAGGGGACTTTTTCAGAGCAGGAAATTTATCTCTTTTCTCCTTCTTCTTTGTCTTTGCTTTGGACTTTTTCTGTTCTCAGAAAATGTTTGTTTAATGAGTGCTGAGTGACCTTTGAAATAGGTGTTGAACGGATGGATTGTCATCTCTTCAAAGGATGGATGAGCTTAACAACTGGGAAGATGAAGGCTCACATGGGCCCAGGGGCTTTGGCTGTTTCTGGGGAGTGGGCTCTGTCCACAGACCTCATGGGTCTGGTGCATGCATGCGTGCGAGCTAAATTGCTTCAGTCATGTCTGACTCTGTGTGACACTATGGACTGTAGCCCACCTGGCTCCTCCGTCTGTGGGATTAGCCAGGCAAGAATAATGGAGCGGGTTGCCATTTCTTTCTCCAGGGGATCTTCCAGACCCAGGGATAAAACCCAGGTGTCCTGCACTGCCCAGATTCTTCACCATCTGAGCCTCTTGAAGCCTGTCTATGGGTCCGTTGGAGGCACAGCAAATGAGCCACGGTGTGACAGGACACACATTGCTTGCCTCTTGGCCATGGCAAAGGGTGGTCTGCCTGCTGCCACTCTTGGTGTTGTTCAGTTTGGTTGGAAGAATTAGTGATCGAGTTATTTTCATACCGGATAGTCATACTGCAGATTGCCACAATCCAAAGCCCCCCTCCCCACCATGACATGAAGGAAAGCATTTTGGTCCTAAAAGCAATTCCTACATTTGTTAAGCAGTTTCATGTCTGGTTAACAATGCTTAAGTTAATTTTTCATCTTTCTGTCTAAATTTTCCTGAATTCTTAGTAAATAGGATCAGAAGGAATGACATTTACCATATTGCCAAATAACCAAGGAACATCATGGAGTGAGGAGGAAAAAAAAATCATGATCTTGGGAAAAAAAAAAAAAAGGAAGAAAAATCTCCAGACTTAAAAAAAAATTTTTTTTAACTTAATATTTTAATTTGCCATTTTTCTCCATTTACATTATATTCAAGAAAAAAATGCAGAATGAAGGAATACGTAGCCTCCTCAAGGTGCTGTGTTGACCACCTCTGAGATCAAAGTCCCCCATCTACCCCAATCCCCCAGCCCTGTTTTTCTAAGTCCACCAGGAAGTTCCTCAGACACCCCACCTGAGGATTGTCTGGGCATGAGACTCTCCAGTTACCGGGGTGACAGGCTGACTCAAGCCTCACCCAGATGCCACAGAGTGGTCAGTGGTGGCCTTGACAGTGGGCTTGTAGAGAAGGAGCAAGCTGTCCTTTCACTCTTGCCAGCAGCCATGTTGACTCACAGGCTCCAGGACAGAGCCACATCCTCTAGTGGTGTCTGTGGAAGCTCCAGAGGCGATCAAGGGCATCCGGCAAAGTGGTCAAGTCCCTCGGGACTTTCCTGGGCTGGCCAGGGGAGGGCCCAGGCACCTCTCGTGTCTGCTGAGGTCAGCCCTGTATCCTCAGCACTTTCAGGACTGGTGGATAGTGGTCCAGGGTTTCAGCACACAGACCTCAGCCCGGAGGCTGCCTTGAGGCAGCACCATAGCTGAAGGAGCTTTGCCTTCATCTGGCAAAGCAGACTGAAACCTTTGGAAATCTCAGATAATACTGTACAAACCTTCATAATGATCTGATTCAGTACCTGAATATCTTTGCTATATACGTGTGTGCAGTATCCATGCTGCTATTGTTGTTTGGTTGCTAAGTCATATCCGACTCTTTTGGGACCCCATGGACTGTAGCCCTCCAGGCACCTCTGTCCATGGGATTCTCCAGGCAAGAATACTGCAGTGGGTTGCCATTTCCTTCTCCAGGGAATCTTCTTAACCTAGGGATTGAACCTGTGTCTCCTGCTGGCAGGAGGATTCTATTTTTTTTTTCTCCCATATTTTAACCACTGAGCCATGGGGAAACCCCATTTAGTGTATAGAGTACATCTACATGGCTTCTGTGTAAGCGTTCATTTAAAGAAACCATTCTTTGCTTCCAGCAAACATTCAAGATCACAGCTATATTTAAAGACACATTTTCTTTTATTCATCCATCTATCCATTCATCTATTATCTATCCATCCATCCATCCATCGAACAAACACCTATAGCACCTCTTAGATGCTAGGCTTGATTCTAGGAGAGTCCTAAATATAAACTCATTTAATCTTCACAACCATCCTAAGTGGTAGGTACTATCATTATTTCTGTTTTGTAAATGAGGAAACTGAGGTCCAGAGCACTTCGGGTGCTCCAGCCCAAGGCTGTCTGGCTGGGTCTGCCCTCTCAACTCCCTGAACTTTGCAGCCCTTCCCCAGGACAGATCCCCTGGGCTACTCTCCCTCCACAGGATTGGAGCCCTGGGATGAATGGCCTCACCCTTCCTGTCTGCTGTCAGGGTTGGTTCCACTCCATCATCTCCAAGGTCCCATTCAGTATAAATGTCTGAGGCTCTGAAGTCAGGGCTTCCCAGGTAGCACAGTGGTAAAGAATCTGCCTTCAAAGGCAGGAGACACAGGAAATGCAGCTTTGATCCCTGGGTGGGGAAGATCCTCTGGAGGAGGAAATGGCAACCCACTCCAGTGTTCTTGCCTGGAGAATCCCACGGACAGAGGAGCCTGGCAGGCTACAGCCCATAGGGTTGCAAAGAGTCAGATATGACAGAGCCATGCACGCATGCCACCTTCCCAAACCTGAAGTCAGAGGACTGGTCACATAGCATACACAGTCCATTTGATTCTGTGGAAGCCAGCAAGAAGGTCCCAGGGGCAGGGATTCCAAGACCCACAGCAGATGTGGGTCCCAGGCTTTAGGCTGGACTCTAGACAGCGCTGACAAAGGACAAGCAGCTATTAGATGATAATGAACGTGGGCCACTGTGGACCATAGCAACGTGAACCAGATGTAACTCAGCTCTAAGAAACAGAAGGTCTGCATTCCATTGCCCGTCAGCTGAGAAGGGAGAGACAGCCACAGTTATACTTTATCTCACTGCAACTTAAAACAGCTATGCTTCCATTGAACTGACATTGAGCAACCCTTAGAAATCAGAAGTGATTTACTAACTGCTAAGTCGTCAGTTGTGGTCATAAGTTGCCTAAGATTTTATTAAAGTTTTTAAGAGATTTTATGAACATAGTGAAGTAGAGAATTAGAGAATCAATAAAGGTGTGGACTCTATTTTTCCTATAGAAGGGATCAGTTATATTGTTACAGTAAGCTGCCATCTGGGAGGAAAAGAATATCTTTTTAAGAGAGCAAAAATGTTTTAAGTGAGTATATCTTTAAAGGCTCTCGTGAAAAGCGATGGCTTAAAATGACTCCTACGCGTTAATCCAAGTTTCTGTGATGCTTCTGCAGTGTGAAGCTATACAAACATGGCTTTTAAAGTAGGAAAAAAACAGTGCCATTTTCTGTGTGACTCCCTGAATGTTTACAAACTCCAGTGTGATTTAGGAAAGAAGGTTGCAGGGAGAGATGGAAGGAAATTTGAGGAAAAGAGAAAGTTGTTTCCTCTTTAGGCTAAAATCTCCCTTGTGGGAGTAGGGTGGGGCTGGGCCAGGCCTGCCTCCACACACATCTCTGCGCCTCTCAAATGGCTTTGGAGATCTTTTGCAGCCCTGATCTGACTCAGGGAGGGAACCATGGTGGGGTGCCCTTCCGGGCTGGCCTGCATGAGCCAGGGATTGGAGATCTTGTGGATGGGGGTGGGTGGAAGCTGTCACCTTGTGAAGCAGGCTTCACAGGACTTGTGATCACATCCCCATTCATTCGGGAAGCGCTTCATGGTCACTCAAGTGCTGAGCCTCAGAGCTGGATGTTGAGAGCAAACCACAAGCAGTTATCATAGAATATGAGACGTGCCACAGAGCAGTATGGTAACTGGAGGGCAGGAGCTGACTGGGATTTGAGAGCCAGGAAATTGTTCACAGACAGGGCTGTGGGACATTTGAGCTGGATCCGAGGAGCAAGCAGTGGTTTGCGGGATATGGGGATAGTTAGGAAAAGACATTCCATCTCCAAGCCTAAGCACTGAAGACTGATTTCTCACAGAGAAATGGGAGCAACAGCCCTTTGATCCTTCAGGCAGCTTTGAGGTGTGGGGACCAGAGTTAGACTAAGGGAAGGGATTCCTCACTTATCCTTGCCCCCTTCTTATTCCCTCCCCCCACTTCCTTTGTTCCAAACGAATTTATTGGAGGGCTTCTCTGAGCCAAAGCTGGTTCCCCAAGTCCTCGTTTCCTGAGGGTAGGGCACCTGGCTCCACCTCTTGCCTGCCTCCCGCTATTCCATCTGTGGGTGATCCCTTCCTGCTCTGTCATGGTTGGTCTGTGCGGCCAAGGGCGTATGGCAGAAGCAGCAGTATGTCACTCCCAAGACGAGCTTGTAAAAAGAGCAGGTTCCATCACAGGCGTGTCCTCTCACTCCCAGGTCACTTGCTCTGGGGGAGCTAGGGGCCTTGTCAAAGGACACTTACACAGAGGTTCATGAGGTGAGGAATGAAAGCTTCCTGCCAAAACCTTGTGAGGAGCTGAAGCCTGCTGACAAGCACCATGAGTGAGTCGGGAGGCAGAGTCCACCCATCCCTGATTGATCCTTCAGATGAGACCACAGCCCCAGCCAGCAGCCTGACTAAAGCCTCAGGGCCACCTAGTTTAGCTGTTCCTAGATTTCTGACCCAGAGGAACCTGGTCTAATAACAGCTTATTATTTTAATATGCAAAATTCGGGACTGATCTTTTATATGTTAATTTGTTGTTATCATTCAGTTGCTAAGTTGTGTCTGACTCTTTGTGACTGCGTGGACTCTAGCAAGCCAGGCTCCTCTGTCTTCCACTATCTCCTGGAGTTTGTTCAAATTCAAGCCCATATGTGTGTGTGCTAAGTTGTTTTAGTCGTGTGTGACTCTGTGTGACCCTAGGGATGGTAGCCGCCAGGCTCCTCTGTCCACAGGATTCTCCAGGCAAGAATACTGGAGTGGGTTGCCACACCCTCATCCAGGAGATCTTCCTGACGCAGGGATTGAACCTGGGTCTCTTATATCTTATGCATTGGTAGGCAGATTCTTTACCACTAGCACCACCTGGGAAGCCCTCATGTCCATATGGTAATAGATAACTAGTGTAAAACTACCTTCTTTCATCTTCATTTACTTTGCTATTCTCACTGTCCAAAGTTGACATTTCCTAATCAAGAATATGTCTGCTTGAAGTATTGGTCTCAGATTCAGGCAGAGCTGCCTTGCATCAGGCCCCATGCTTCAGGAAACCCAGTCATGTCTGTTTCCATGGGCTAAGTATCTTCAGGGCCAAGAGGACTGCAACCTTCACTGCCTGACTTCCACATGGCAACTATCCAAGTACCTGGGACTCTGTGCTCAAAGGAAACCAAACCTGCTTCAAAGACCGGGAGGCACCATCTCTGGGCTTGATCACACAAGGGTGAACTCTGCTGCTGGAAATAAACCTGAGTTTGTGGGTATCAAAGGGATGACTATTCTTGAGGATGTAGGTAGATCTTGGATGTGTGGGCTAGGATGTCCACACAGGTGCTCATAGGAACCTCATGGTGTGCAATGGTGAAGGATTAAGAAGATAAGAAGACCAGGCTGCAGGCCTAGGTTTGGTTCTTCTTCAGTGTTCTCACAAAATACTCTGAGGATTCTACATTTGAACCCAGCCTTTCAAGTATGAACTTGTCCTTTCAAGTCATTAAAGTGAAAGTTGCTCAGTCGTGTCTGACTCTTTGCGACCCTATAAAGTTCATGGGATTCTCCAGACCAGAATACTGGAGGGGGTAGCCTTTCCCTTCTCCAGGGGATCTTCCCAATCCAGAGGTCAAACCCAGGCCTCCCGCATTGCAGGCAAATTCTTTACCGGCTGAGCCACAAGGGAAGCCCCAGAATACTGGAGTGGGTAGCCTATCCCTTCTCCAGCAGATCTTCCTGACCCAGAATTGAACCAGGGTCTCCTGCACTGCAGGTGGATTCTTTACCAACTGAGCTATGAGGGAAGACATATTTATAATTAGGAAGACATATTTGTTGAGGAAGAAGCACAGAATGGATTTTAGTTAACAGTTCGTGATTTTAGTTAACAGTTTGTGATTATAATATGTAACTTTCAAATATTTAGATTTATGGCATTTATTCTTTTTTATGGGCCTTACAAATGTTAGAGTCAGTCACGGCCACTTCGTCTCAAAAAGGAATTTGTGGAAAACAGTTCTTTGGAACTAGAGTGGGTCAGCCTACAGACAAGAAACACTTGTCTATCTGTTAGAATCCAGGATAAATGGAAATAAATAAATCTTATGTTTTTATCTTCAGTTCTATCTATTGTCCATCCACCCAACCATCCATTTACCCACCTGCCTATCTAAAAATTCCATTCTCTTCTAGGACATTTTTTCTGTCTAAGAAAATTTTCCACTCTATACAACACTTCTTATTTCCCTTGTGTCTACCTCACCTATTTCCTTTGGGTCATTCTTCTTGGTGTTATTTTTTAACAAATGGCTGGCAAGCTGTTACACACACACTAGTGAATTTGTGGGATTATTGGATTTCTGAACTCAGTATCTCTCCTGTTCCCAATTAGAAGAAAACGTCTGATTCCTCCACCATTTTTCATGCTGGAAAATGTTTCCTCCCTGACTTGCTCTTTTTTGTGTCCTATTACATAGAGCCTCTCCATTCTAATGCAGGAGCTGACACATTTTAATGGTAGAAGAAGTGATGTGATCTAAATTTCTCTGTCTTTTTTTGACTCTGAAGTTCTTTGTCTCATTTGTTTGTATGTGGGTATTCAAACCACTGGGGGAAAGATATAGAAAGAGAATCATTTTCTGTTCCAGCTGGAACTGGGACCTTAAACATAAACCATATTGAATTTGAAAATGGCCCTCTAGTTTTATCAAGCTCATAGGAATCTTATCGCATTCTTGTGTTCTAATGAAATCCAAAAGAGACTGGCTGCCATTAGTAAAATCAGTGACCATTAAACAATGCTCAGGTTACCCGACCATATCTTTCCTTCCCTAAAGTATGCGATAGCACCATTTTAGTAAATATGATACAGGAAAGCAATTTTCAAGTTATTTCCTGATATTTAAAAGCATTTAATAATCTACAAGTTGAATATTTTGGAGTTATTTTCTCAGTCAGTATCTTTGTGTGCTCACACACGCGCGCGCACACACACACACACACACACACAAGCATGCACACGTATATGTGTATTGATTTTTTTTCCTTAAACTGATTTTTATTCTGCAGTTGTCTCACATGCCTTCTGGCCATGGGTTTGTCTATGAGAAATGTTGGTTCCCGAAGCAGTTGCAGCATCAAACAGTCAGCATAGACAGAGTGTTCCAAGTTATCAGTGTAACTCTAAAAGACACGTTTATTTAATCCTGACTCGTAGGACTTAGGCCATCAAGACCCTCCTTCTCCTTTGCCAGCAAAGTAATTGCTACCACATTTAACTCTATGAATGTGGTACCATTTCCCTGCAATTGTGGTTAACTAAGGAGAAATCCTGAGACACATAAACCTTGGTCTCTATGAGACATATACGTATGTCATTGAAATATGAGAGCTCGCCATTACAATGGTATCCTTTTAGAGAGCCAGAGCTGTCCCAGGCTCCTTGGAATGGTTCTTAAAAGACTTTGGCAGTGTTGTAAGCTTTTCTTTTCTTGTTTTTTTTTGAGGGTGGGGGTACAGATTAGGGACAGAGAGAAGCAAATGGGTGGGGGAAGGTCTTATTATTATTACTTTTTTTATCAGGATGCTGGCATTATTCAGTGGGAGCCATTTAGGCCCATTTTGGGTCAGGGGCCTTAGAGTCTGACCACATTTTAAACAGTCGCCCTGTAAACGTTTCAATTTGTTGATGGGCTTCCAAGGGGAACATCTCCAAAATATGGCGACTGATGACAATCACCCCATGGAGATCAAAGCTCCCGCCCTCTGTCTGTTGACACCTGAGCACATTTCAGAGAGAATATTGAACTGTCAGCAGATGTCAAGAAATTATTCACTGGAGATCTAATAATGAAATATAGGGAGCTAGAAACATAATCATCCATAAAAACACACATCATTTGAAAACTGGCTTCTAACCTAATAGCTTCAGCCTGGCCGTGCCTGGCAACCATGTTGGATTTGTAGCTACTATCAGGGCGTTGGTCCGTCTCTGTCTTCATGCGCAGGCGCAGCGTCTCCTCTGGCAGATGCCAACAGAGAGCCATTTCCATACTCAATTCACTGTTCATTTGAGTTTCCAAAAGGATCATAAAATTCAGGAAGTAAACAGACACCAGGGAGAGCACTTCAGCTCCAACACACACATGTGTGGGACATCACATCTGTGTGATCATATTTTTATTTTGGAAATTTGGAAAGCAAGCTAATCGTAACTGAGCTCTTCTGCAATGTCTCAGAGTTTTCCAGTCAACACGCACGAGTCCTTTGATGTCCAGCTAGGTGGGCAAAATCTGTCTTCCTTTTAAATGTGCAGGTTAGGAAATGGAAATAGTCAGGATAAAGGGTAAAGGGAGAGAGGAGGTTTATGAAAATAGCAAGTCATAGTGTCTGGGTCCAGGTGTGGGAGGCTCTCATTGATTCTTCTGTGCTATAAATATTTACTGAGTACCTTCTATGTGCCAGCCCCTGGGATGAACAAAACAGGATGGTTCCTGCTTTTACAAACTTGCCCTTCTAGTGAAGGTGACAGGCTTCAGATAAACAATCACACAGACTTTTAATACAAACTATGATAACTGCTACTGTGGTGAAGGATAGGATGCTCTAAGGGAGTGAAAGTAGGGGACCTCATTTTAGGTTGTCAGGGCTTGGGGGGGGGGGCACTGAGGGATGTCCTGTGGGCCTCCCTGGTGGCTCAGTCTATAAAGAGATTGCTTGCAATGCAGGAGACATTCCACTTCTGGGTTGGGATGATCCCCTGGAGGAGGGCATGGAAACCCACTCCAGTATTCTTGCCTGGAGAATCCCATGACAGAGGATCCTGGCGGGCTACAGTCCATAGGGTTGCACAGAGTCAGACACAACTGAAGCGACTTAGCCCACATGCACCTATGCTTGAGGGATGCCCCCTTCCCCAGCAAGTGGACATTTAAAGTGAGGGTTGAAGCCACAGTTGTCCAGGGAAGAGAGGGGCAAAAACTTTCTAGGCTTGAGGAAAGGGTATGTGCTGAGGTCGAGTTACAGGAAAGAGCTTGATCTGTTGGAGGTCTTGGCTGGATCCAGAGGGAGAGATGCAGAGAGATGGGGGAGAAACAAGGAGCGGGAAGTGGGGCAAGGATAACAGGAAGTTGGTTGGAAGCAGTGAGCGTGTCTCAGGGAGAGGACTCCATTTCCCATCTTCACAAGGAAAAGAATGGAACCTCCTTTCAGTTCCCGTGAAGCTTCTGATTCAACTTGGGGAAATAAAATATCCTTAAGGCAATGTAATAAAAATATCCCCCTCTGTACTGCATCCAAACAGGAATTCTAAACCTATTGCTGATATAAATCACTTCCTAGAGTGTGTGGGTGGGAAACTTCTGTCTTATTGTTTCAGTAATCCTGTGTCTACTAGTTACTGTACAGAAATAAATCCCCAGAAGAACAAGGCTCATGTTAGAGTTGATCCTCTGGGGAGATTTGCAACAGATCTATTCAGTTTTATTTTCATATACTTCCTCATGTCAACAAATCTCTGTCATTTCAGTACATCTCTATCTGTATTCCTTTAGTTATTTTGAAATACACAGATTTCAGGGGGAAAAGAAAATTCAAGTCCTTGAGGCAAATGTAATCAAACTTTTCAAACAGAAGTCTTCATCGAGACTATTATCAAAGAGACTCCAAATGAGAAACTAGAAATAAAATAGAACTTCACATACATCTCTCCCACCTCTTCTGAGGTCTACTGGGAGTTTGGCTAGGTCACCCCAGAAGAAATCCTGTGAAATTATGGCTGAAGCAGCAGTCTGAACCAGAGTCTCTGAGTTGTCTACTATGTGATGGGATTAAAAACAATAACAACAACAACTATTTTTACTCTGCCAAACTTCTTTCCAAAATGGCTTTTAAGGTACACAGAATTGGCTGTAAAGAGCTCCTTGCCATTGGTCCAATGGGCAAGTATGTAGTGAATGTTTGCTATGTGCCATGTACTGAATCAAGTTTTCTAAGGGACTTACTCTCCCCAAGAAAAAAATTCCACCCCATCTTTACAGAGCTTACACTCTAATGAAGACATAAAACACAAGTTCTTCCACCTAAGAAGTACTGATAGGAAAGCATCACATTGATAGTCACAACTGAAAAGTCAATTAGAATTCAAAGGATGTGGCCACACTTTGGGCAAGGGGGTCTGGAAATGGAGGTGGGAGGAAGGGAAGAGGAGGCAGGTGTGGATGTCAGGTGAGCACTCACAGGAAGACAAGGAGGAGGGGACAGACCGTAGTTGGAACAGAGGCATACAGAAGCTGTAATGAAGGCTGATGCCTGGGGGGAACCAGGGGATGATCTGAGCCTGTATTTTATTTGGAAAATGACCTTCTGAGATGAAGGGTTGACATCTGTACATGTGATGAGTGGTCTGTTGCGGGTGAGAAACTTGTGGATCACCGATAGATGATCAGGGTGTGGGAGAGAGGGAAAGATAGCTCAGGGACCATGTTCTTCTCGGTTTCACACACATCTATCAACTTGTCTCTTCTAACATCAGTCCAGTTCACTTCAGTTGCTCAGTCATGTCCGACTCTTTGCGACCTCATGGACTGCAGCACTCCAGGCTTCCCTGTCCATCACCAACTCCCAGAACCTACTCAAACTCATGTCCATTGCACTGGTGATGCCATCCAACCATCTCATCCTCTGTCAACCCCTTATCCTCCCACCTTCAATCTTTCCAAGCATCATGGTCTTTTCCAATGAGTCAGTTATTCACATTACGTGGCCAAAGATTTTCAGCTTCAGCATCAGTTCTTCCAATGAATATTCAGGACTGATTTCCTTCAGGATAGACTGGTTTGATCTCCTTGCAGTCCAAGGTCTCTCAAGAGTCTTCTCCAACACCACAGTTCAAAAGCATCAATTCTTCAGCACTCAGCTTTCTTTATGGTCCAACTCTCACAGCCATACATGACTGCTGGAAAAACCATAGCCTTGACTAGATGGACCTTTGTTGGCAAAGTAACGTCTCTGGTTTTTAATATGCTGTCTATATTGGTCATAGCTTTTCTTCCAAGGAGCAAGTGTCTTTTAATTTCATGGCTGCAGTCACCATCTGCAGTGATTTTGGAGCCTCCCAAAATAAAGTCTGTCACTGTTTCCACTGTTTCCCCGTCTATTTGCCATGAAGTGATGGGACCAGATGCCATGATCTTCGTTTTCTGAATGTTGCACTTTAAGCCTACTTTTTCACTCTCCTCTTTCACTTTCATCAAGAGGCTTTTTAGTTCTTCTTTGCTTTCTTTATAAGTGTGTTGTCATCTGCATATCTGAGGTTATTGATATTTCTCCCAGCAATCTTGATTCCAGCTTGTGCTTCTTCCAACCCAGCATTCTGCATGATGTACTCTGCATATAAGTTAAATAAGCAGGGTGACAATACACAGCCTTGACGTACTCCTTTCCCAATTTGGAACCAGTCTGTTGTTCCATGTCCAGTTCTAACTGTTGCTTCTTGACCTGCATACAGATTTCTCAAGAGGCAGGTCAAGTGGTCTGGTATTCCCATCTCTTTAAGAATTTTCCACAGTTTATTGTGATCCACACAGTCAAAGGTTTTGGTGTAGTTAATAAAGCAAAAGTAGATATTTTCTGGAACTCTGTTGCTTTTTTGATGATCTAGTGGATGTTGGCAATTTGATCTCTGGTTCCTCTGCCTTTTCTAAATCCAGCTTGAACATCTGGAAATTCACAGTTCACGTGTTGTTTAAGCCTGGCTTGGAGAATTTTGAGCATTACTTTGCTAGTGTGTGAGATGAGTGCAATTGTGCGGTAGTTTGAGCATTCTTTGGCATTGCCTTTCTTTGGAATTGGGATGAAAACTGACCTTTTCCAGTCCTGTGGCCACTGCTGAGTTTTCCAGATTTGCTGGCATATTGAGTGCATCATTTTCACAGCGTCATCTTTCAGGATTTGAAATAGCTCAGCTGGAATTCCATCACCTCCACTAGCTTTGTTCATTGTGATGCTTCCTAAGGCCCACTTGACTTCACATTCCAGGATGTCTGGCTCTAGGTGAGTGATCACACCATCATGGTTATCTGGGTCATNTATATATATATATATGTATGTATGAAGTTTGCTTCAAAAAATAGGGTCTCTTTTTCTGGCAAAGTAATAGTAGGTTATAAGAATGGAAATTAAAGGAGTAATAGAGGACTTAAAATTTTTTTAAATTAAAAAAAAGAATGATCGTAAAAATAGTAAAAATATATCGAGGACTTTCTCTGGTGGTGGTGTGGGCAGTGTGGGGTCAATTCATTTTCGGATAGTTCCTTGGTCCGGCTTATATTTCTCAAGATCTATAGGCCCCTTCCTATGTAGTCGGTACTAACTACAGGGTTTTAATCTATTGCACCTGTCACTTCCAAGGCGGTTCCCTCTGTTTTAGCTTCTTCTGTTTGCTGGTCTCTTCAGTGTCTGAATTCCACGCTGACACAAGGGGGCGGTGGTGTTCACCACCCCTTTTTTAAGGCTCACTTGTTCAGTTGTGCTGTGGGGAGGGAGGGACTCTGCCAACAAATAACACTGGCGTGTGCTCACAGTGTCTCAGCCACACTGGGCCTGCCCCCACTCACAGCGCGTGTGCCCTCCCTGCCCACACTGCTCAGGCTCTAGGTTGCTCTGCGGGGAACAGTCCGAGGCAGCCCTGGGCTGCATGCACCTCCCAGGTCTAAGCCGCTCAGGTTCAGGCACTCGGGTAGTCCTCAGAGGCGCAGACTCGGTTGGGCCTGCGTTTTGTGCCCTTCCCAGGTCTGAGCAGCTCAGGTGATGAGGTGTTTGTCGAGCGCGGTCACTGTGACTTATCGCCTCCCCCATCCCTGCCACTCAGATTTCTGGGTGTACAACCAGCGCACCTTCTCAGGTGGATGTTGACCATCCAGAACCTCAAGAAGTCTTAGTTAGCAAAGAAGCCTGCTTGCAGTTTGGTAGATAATGTCTCTCTGGGGCTGTGACTGCTCCCTTCCGGCTCTGGCTGCCTGTCACCAGAGGGGGATGGCCTGCAGCCAGCTAGCTCTGCTCAGTCGTTTGTTCTGTGAGTGGGCCTGGTGGCATCTTAGGTTAGGGCTTTTACGTGGTAGCTCTCCCACAGTCTGGCTTGCTAGCCCAAGTCAGTTCCCTCAGATTGCCCTCGGTGCATTCAGGCCCGGTCCTTACTCTAAGCAATGCAGCCCGCGCCTCCCTGCCCAGCCCCCTGCTTGCTAGTGGCGGGTGCAGGTGTCTGCGCTGCTTCTCCGCTGGGGAAGTTACCATTGGCACATAATCTGTGACTTTTAATTACTTATTTATTTTCCCTCCCAGTTGTGTTGCCCTCTGTGCTTCCAAGGCTCGCCACAGACTTGGCAATGAGAGTGTTCCCTGGTATTTGGAAACCTCTCTTTTTAAGACTCCCTTCCTGGGACGGAGCTCCGTCCCTACCTCTTTTGCCTCTTTTTTTGTCTTTTATATTTTTTCCTACCTCCTTTTGAAGACACTGGGCTGCTTTTCTGGGTGCCTGATGTCCTCTGCCGGCTTCCAGAAGTCGTTTTGTGGAATTTACTCAGCGTTTAAATGTTCTTTTGATGACTTTGTGGGGGAGAAAGTGGTCTCCCCATCCTATTCCTCTGCCATCTTAGGGCTGCCCTCCCCTTCTATTTTTAAACTGAAATATAGTTGATGTGCAGTGCTGTGCCCTCTGCTGAACAGCAAAGTGACTGAGTCATACACACATATATATTCTTTTAAAAATTCGTTTCTGTTATGGCCTACCCCAGGAGACTGGATAAAGTTCCCTGAAACCCAGGGAATCACCCTGGGTGGCACTAACTAGCAACCAGAGGGAGGGGCCACAGGCCAGCTGTTGGGAGCACGTGTGGAGGGCCAAGGGCAGATGTCCCTGGGTCTAAGGGGACTCCCTCTGCACAGCAAGATTTAGTGACTTGTGACTGATGCTTCTGAGTGTGCAGCTGTGCTGCAGACCCCACTAGAGTGGCCCCACAGGGCAGGCACCCTTTGCCCGATGCTACAGATGAGGGAAGGTGAGGCTGGGACAGGTAAGTGGGCCATCAAGGAGCAGACTGGTCATGGCCTCCCTGAACCAAGCACCTGCTCTCAGCCCTCTATTCTTTCCCCTGTAGAAATGGAAGGAAAAGCCATAAACCTGAACAAAAGCAACAGTGGGCTGGAAACATCAGAACCGTTGGCTTCCCCACTGTCCTGACTTTGACATTGATAGCCGGGAGTTACTCTGACCCAGAGACACTGGGATTGTTTATTTATACAAAACAACTTTGCTAACTTCCAGCGTTAAGGCTCAGTTCTGCTATGCAGTTAAAGACTTACATCACCCAGCCAGCTACTTTTCTCTGCTTCTGACTGATGCTGGGTGCCTGGGGAGGGGACCCTGGTGGTTTTCTGCTGGCTGTGCCTCCAGAGAGGGTGAGGAGCTGGCCTTGGAGTCAGAGAGGACCTCAGTTTTCCCAGTCACATCCCAAGGCTGTCAAGGATTTTTTCACGAGAGGCTCTGTGTTCGTGGATTTCAGTCTCAAGTGGAAACACTAGACAACTTAGGGCTTCCCAGGTGGCTCGGTGGTAAAGAACTTTCCTGCCAATACAAGTGATGCAGGAGACTTGGGTTTGATCCCTGGGTCGGGAAGATCCCCTGGAGAAGGAAATGGCAACCCACTCCAGTATTCTTGCCTGTAGAATCCCATGGGCAGAGGAATCTGGTGGGCTACAGACCACGGGGTCACAAAGAGTTTGACAGGACTGAGCATGCACACACTAGACAATTTAAAATTAATTTCGAAAAGGTTGACCTTGAAAACAAGCAATCAGGTTGCTTTGTGTTGACTGTTGCCCCTACACCAATATCTTTTCTAGAAACTCATGCCTCTGCCCTGATGCTTTTTCTGCTTTGTCCCAAAGTTTCCATCTGAAAGAGGAAACTTGGCCTATTTCTTCCCAGTCTGGACCATGGTGGTGAGCTCCTGTCAGCAGCAGCAGCACCAACTGCCCACTCTCACTGCCCGGATATTCCTGAAGCTTCCTCCAGCTGAGGGGTACAGGAGGTGCCCAGGGGCATAGACAAAGAGGGTTCTTTCCTGTGCTCATTGTGTGGAAGAGATTTCCAATTCTGCAAAAATCCATGAGCTGAATTTCTAGGACTTTGTTTCTTGGGCCTCAATTTGCAGACCAGAGAACTGGACCATATCACAGGTTTTGTAAGGAGCAGATGGACATGTCTCTGTCAGACACTCCAGCTCTGTGTCAACTACCATTAAGAATTTAAGAAATCAGAACTGTTAACTGATGTGTTGATTCACCCGAATCATGAGCAGATGGTTTGGTGAAACAGAACACAGAGGTGGTTGAGGAATCGAGGCCACTGTACCAGGGAAGGCTGTCGTTGTATAAAGAGGCTCTGCCTCAGTTTAAATAAAAACAAAATTAAAGCACAAGAACTTTCTTTAAGAAATGAGGGGATGCATACAGGAGAATGTATCTATAGATTTTTTAAAGAAGTAGAAACTGTTTTTGTTTTGCTGTTAAAATACCAATACAATATTTGAAGCAACGTACTTATTTTAAATCCCAGAATGAGCTCATTTACAAAATAAGCTACTCTGCTATGAGAAAACATATTATTTTTAGATCCCAGACAACTCAGAGAAATCATAATACATTTCTAGCTTAGATATATCTTAACAGATAATATAATTTTAAATTTGCAGCTGTACCTTCTAGCCAATTAAATTTCAATACATTTAATACAATTTCTTACATTATGAAGCTCATTGATTTGTGCTAACATTTCTGTAATAATATTGATATACTTAAAATTCTTCTCTTTCAGTAGATGTATGTTTGCCCAGACATTTATAGGCAAATTGATGTTGTCAGGCCCACTAGGTTCACACATTTGTATCAGTGGCCCTCTGTATTGAAAACGTTCATGCTATTCTAGTTAGGCCATTTTCTTTCTCTTCTTAAGGGTGATTTATCCAGTCTTATTAGAATAGAGCATGAAATGTTCAGTACCTGTAAAAATTGAGGTCTGATGGCAAAGGAGTGATTCTCTCAGAAGAAGGGTGCCTACTATAGACTCTTTTTTTCTTTTTCTTTTTTCTCCTTTTCTGAAGAATTCTTTTCATATCCTGCTCTTCCAAACATGCACTTGAGATTCTGAATGCCAGAAGGAAGAACACTCATCAATAATAATATACAAATGGAAAATAAGAAGCCTGGTGGACAGATACATATGTTGACTGGCTGGTGGGTTGGTCAATATGATTTCTGAGAATAAACAGTATATATTTCTATAGAATGCACTATCAATACAGGCATGGATTTAATCGAGTGTTCTTTGGATTAGAAGATGCTACTTGTCAACTTATTGATTTTCCATGTGTTTATAAGATGTTTCCCGTTTTAGCTTAACATTAAAATGCAAAGTTTCAAATGCTTGCTGAAGTTTATTTGGGAGAAATATATTTTTCAAGCTTCATGCACAAATAAAAAAGGTGCAAGAATTTTCTTCCAGCCTTCACATCAGGAGCCGCTTATAATGGCTGCCTTCATGTAAGCTTATTTTTAAGTAACATTTTAAGAATTTTTAAGGAAAGTTCGGTCTTAGATGAATTACTCGACCTGGAGAAGCCACATTATAAACAAGAAAGTTATCTTTGAAAGACTGACAAACTCAGCTATGGAGCTTTAGAAATAATCTCTCTTCTAAAAAGGACTTCAGTTCACATCAAGCCCTTTTCCCATTGTTTTCAGATTCCTTTCAAGGTTAGATCAGAAAATTAGTAATTATAGCTAAAACTAATAACAGGAGAGTGTCAGATTCTGTAGAAGAGACTCTCCGAAGTGGATAATTTCAGAGCTCCTTTGTAGTAAAGATTAAACCACAGTGGTTTTTCCCCCTGGTGTTTATCTGCTAAAAATAATGTCTTGAGAACAAATGAAAAGAGTTGTAATGTAAATACAATGAACCTAAATGTCATCAGGGAGTGTCAGTAGAAATCTGACCATTTTGATTGATCCTTTAGATCATGTTCTTGCTTTTTCTTTCAACCTTGACATTTCACCCCATATTTTTTTCCAAATAGACTTTCATTTCTTGTTGTTTACAAAACCAAACATCTTTATAGGTTCAGATTACTTATATTAAGATTTTGTGCATGTTCGATACAGAATTTATGTGAATGTATAGCTGGGGAAAGCAAATGTAATTTCCTTTATTTAATTCTGGGCTTACTTACTTATTTTAGTTAATTCTGGGCTTAGGTTGAGCTGCTGAATGGTATCTGGCCAGGATTTCTTGCCTGTTTTGCTGGCCAGCTTTGACGTCCAGTTTGGGAGTGTTTGGGTGTGCAATGTTGTGTGTAGTGTGTCATGCTGGTTACAATGGCCACCCCAACCTTACAGAAGGACAAGCAGATGTCCCAGGAGGAGGTGTAGGTCTCGGCGTCCTGCCAGCTGTCTTCACAGTGAGGGCGCGCTGTACACTCGCCCCAGCCTCTTGGGGCCCCTCCCCCATGCCAGGGAGGAAAAGTCAGGGGTCCCTGCTGGGGGGAAAGGGTGCAGTGTGCCTGCCCTCAACCCTCACCAGACCAGTGCCAGCTGCTCCAGCACCTGGAGTGAAGGGCCCATGGCCACTACCCGGGTGGAAGCAGGGAACGTGGCTGCATCCTCTGTGGGACCCCTGCAGGCCTTCTCTCGGGGCTCTGGCCCCGGGGGGGGGGTGCAGGGACTGGGCTGGTGAGGCCACGCAGAGGGTGTTCCACCCTGGAGACGCGTGTCCCGACATGCATGTCACCTTGCTCAGCCGTCCACATCCCAGGGCTGAGGATCGCAAGAGGACCCTGGAACCTTGGTTCCAATTTACATGGAGAATCTTCCCAGTGCCTGAGAGACTGGAAAGTGAAGGTGTCTGCAGATTGGAGTGTTGTGATCTCTAGAGGGGCTTTGCCTCTGAGTTGTATGGCTCGTGTCCCCAGTTCTAAAGCTGGGCTTGACCCCAGAGATGACTAATCCTGACTATGGTTAATCCAGTTTGCTTTTCTAATGAGAAACGTTGAGGGCCCACGGACCATGCGTCCTGCTCTGCCGTTAGTCTCAGAGTAGAGCTTGTAACGCATGTTTCCTGATTTCCGGCAGGACTCCTCACTGGTTTCAGCTGGGTTCACTCGCTGAAACCGGCACTGTGGGAGCCTCAGGGATCCAGTCCTCTCCGGGTTCTCGGTCTTCCCATCATAGAAAATGATCTTTTGTTCTTCCTTGTAGTGTGGGGAAACCTCCCGATGATCAGAACTGGGCTGTTTCTTGGGACCATTCTGCCACCGTGTGTAGGTGTCAGGCAGATTTGTGTGAACCTGTGGGTCCCGGGCAAGGCCTGGCTGGAACGTGCACACACAACCCATGAAATAAACTCCCGAAGCCCCGGCCACCGTCACTGGTAGAGAGGATTTGGCGTAAGCCCAGGGAGGCTCTGACTCATGCCAGAGCCAGGCTGCCCGTGACGTTTGGCTGAGAGAAGCCTACAATCTCTGCCTGTGATTAACTTTCCCTTTGAACTGGGAAACTTTGGAAAGTAACATACCCATCGGTTCTGTCCACAAGTGTCCTCATGACACTCATGAATTTAGGGTGTGTTATCATATTCCTGGTTTTCCATACCAGTCACTGATGTTGCCTCAGCACCCTGGACGCCCAAACTCCTGACACCCTGAGGTTTAGCTGTGTAGAGACTGATCATTTTTCATAACCCTTGTTTCCTTGTCAGCACGTCACAGCCAGTAAACAGCTGCCGGCTCCATGCACACGTGTAAATCTTTTCTCAGCTTCACCTCGCTGCTATTTAATGCCACTTTGCTTGGCCACTGTGCTCGGGAGCTTAATACCTCATGTTGCAAGGAACTCGTGCTTACTATGATTGTGGAGGAGTTGGTGTGAGATTTCCCCCAGCACAGGCTGACAAGCCGGCTGGCACATTGTCATTTGTCATCGTACACCAGATCTGTCAGCGAGAGAAACAATTTCAATAAAAAAATTCTGCATGAAATTGCTTTGCTGGAGAACAAACTGGTTCTGCCTTCCATGCATACTGCTCTGTGTCTCTGTGTCATTTTGTGTGTTTTTTTCTTCTTCTTTTTTCTTTTTTAATTTTGGCTGTGAAAGGTACTTAATGTACCAAAAACAATTTGTACAGACATTATTTTCCAATTGAAAGCGTGTACGCCTTGCTGAGGTCCCCTTATCTAACTGTTGCTAATACATTTTCACGCTGTGCTCTTACGGCTTCATTTTACAGTTGAGGAGATCACCCACTCCATGCTGTGTTGGAAATGGGACCCTCGTCACTCGGGTCCACAGAGTGCAGTTAGCATGTGAACAACAAGCAGCGGAAAGTTGGAGCATTAAAGTGTCTTCGTTCCCTTGTATTTCTTGCTGCAGATGTGGCTTGTTTGATCTCTGGTGTCTCAAGAATCAAGGTGCAGCCCCTGTGAGCACCAGGAATGCTTGCGTGAGGAGGGTCAGGATGTCCAGGACCCCGGCAGTGTGCACACAGCCAGCCTCATGCAGGTACCCTGGCCGAGCTCGCCATGCGATCAGCCCTGCAGAGAAGCATAGATCATTTCTGCGGTTCACCGACAAGCCCTGATTGTCCTTGGGTTGGTTTGGTTTCTCGTGTGAGCCCAGTAACGAGGGAAGACTGGGAGGTCCACAGTTGGTAGAACCAGCCGGGGCAATAATTGCTGTGAAATGATGTCCTGGACGGCTGAGCGGGGAGACCAGCCCCCACGCCCTTGTTTTCCACTCCGTCAGGTTTTCACCCAGCTATGGATTTGTTGTCATCGGCTCCTGATGCTGCTGCTGACACCCCTGTCAGAAAATGAATTTCTCACTCCCCACTTGGTTGACTCCATTCCTGGGGTATAATTCTGTCAAATAATGATGCTCGTGAACCTGCTCACTTATTCACGTGTGGTTCTCAGCCCTTCTGAGAGCATCCTGCTGGGTCATCCGCCTGTGGTCCCCACGTGGAGTCAGAGAGAAGGGATGAGCTACTGGGGCTTCTAATCCAATTAGAATCACAAACAGCCACAACAATAGTCAGGATCCGTGCAGAGTATTTATATAAAAGAACAATTGAGGCTTGACTGAAAAATGGCTTTGGATACCAATCTTAGGTCTTGTGCACCTAGAGGCTTTTAAGTCAGTGAAATACATTCGCTCTCACTGTAATATCTGACTGACCACTTGTGCCAAAAAAAAAAAAAAAAAAAAACCAAAACCCATGGTGGCCATCCATAGTGAAGACTTGAAAATGCATGTAATGATGTTTTTTCTTTCCTAGATTCATACAATGGGAACAAAGATCTTACTCTTTAATTGCTATATGGGATGGAGATATGAAAGGAAAGTTGTTATCAAACGAATGTGTTTTCCCTGCAGTGTTTGATGGATGTAGTTATAAGGACTAAGAATGCAACTATAAACAAGTCAAAGTAGCCCTGGGCGAGCAAACGTTATGCTGAGCCTGATTTAACACTGAGACACACGTGAAGACAGTGGTGGAGGCTCCCCAGAGATGCATGAGATGGGAGATGGCCTGTGCTGGATGCAGAGCTGTATCACTCCTCCAGGGATGCCTGCAGGAGGACCATTGTCTCCAGGTGCTGTCAGGGCTGGAGGACCACCGCCTCCTGGGCGCTGTTGGGGCTGGAGGACCACTGTCTCCAGGTGCTGTTGGGGCTGGAGGATGAGAAGCATCTGGGACAGAGTCTCCACAACATGAGTCTACTGGCCACCAACACCCAGAGCCCAGAGTGAGGCTTCCTGAATGTTAACACAGCCTCCAACCACCTGCAGGTGTTGTTAAGATGGTTCTAATTTGGCAGTTCTGGAATCCAGCTTGAGATATTCTCCACAATCTTCCAGGTCAGGCACTTCTTCATTAGCCCCAGTTAAAGAAGCAAGGTTTCAGGCACTGGTATTCTAAAAATATGTATTTCATTTCCAGTTGATCTGGCTGACCACTGATTAGATATCTTAGATGTATGCTTTACCCAATGGTCAGTCATTTAAAAATGAGACAAGATCAGAACCAGATAACTCTGGAGCTTGTTGAGAATGCCGTCTTCTCTCGCCTGCTTGCTTTCCAGAGCCCACTTGCAACAATCAGGTATCTCATGAACTGTCATCCAAAGAAGTTCCTCAGGATACTAATGACATTCTTCTTGAATTTTTAGTTTGTTCTATGTGCAACAAATGTCTACTGAACAGAAACTCAGTACCAGCCTCTTGCAAGATTCTGAGGATTGAATGATGTTTAAATAGACAATGTCCTTATATTGTGGACAAATGGAACAAAAGTTTAAAAGGATTTTAAATTGCAAGAATCTCCATGAACCAGAGCATGTGTAGAGAGCAAAGAACTCCAGGACCATGTGGTCTGGGGAAGGCATCTTGGAAGAAGCAACACGGCAGTGTCCATCTCAAGATGATCCCAAGATGAGCTCTTTCTTGTGCTTCCCATTCGCTCTTTGTAAAGACCTTCTCTGAAGTCCGGTGCTTTATGGCTGCTAGAGCCCAGTCTGCTGCCTGCACAGATGGCACCATCCCTCACCACCATCCTCAGACTCTTTGTATGGCCTGCACATCCTTCAGCTCAGGGCCATAGAAACCAGCAGCTTTATCACCGTCCCTGCAAATCAGGCTAACAAGACTCAGGGCAGTTCAAGCACTAAGTACCCAAGGATGATTTCTGAAGCCAGAGCAGCAGGCAAATCTGAGTCGAACCTGGGAGTCTGAGAACAATCAGTTCAGTTCAATCACTCAGTCATGTCCGACTCTTTGTGACCCCATGGACTGCAGCACAGCAGGCCTCCCTGTCCATCACCAACTCCTGGAGCTTACTCAAACTCATGTCCATCAAGTCGGTGATGCCATCCAACCATCTCATCCTCTGTTGTCCCCTTCTCCTCCTGCCTTCAACCTTTCCCAGCATCAGGGTCTTTTCCAATGAGTCAGTTCTTTGCATCAGGTGGCCAAAGTATTGGAGTTTCAGCTTCAGCACCAGTCCTTCCAATGAATGTTCAGAACTGATCTCCTTTAGGATTGACTGGCTGGATTCCTTGCAGTCCAAGACACTCTCAAGAGTCCGACTCTGTGAGACCCCAGAGACAGTAGCCCACCAGGCTCCCCTGTAGCTGGGATTCTCCAGGTAAGAATACTGGAGTGGGTTGCCATTTCCTTCTCCAGTGCATGAAAGTGAAAAGTGAAGGGAAGTTGCTCAGTCGTGTCCAACTCCTAGCCACCCCATGGGCTGCAGCCCACCAGGCTCCTTCGTCCATGGGATTTTCCAGGCAAGCATACTGGAGTGGGTTGCCATTGCCTTCTCTCAAAGTCTCAGTTCAGTTCAGTTCAGTCACTCAGTCATGTCCGACTCTTTGTGACCCCATGAATCGCAGCATGCCAGGCCTCCCTGTCCATCACCAACTCCCGGAGTTCACTCAGACTCACGTCCATTGAGTCCGTGATGCCATCCAGCCATCTCATGCTCGGTCGTCCCCTTCTCCTCCTGCCCCCAATCCCTCCCAGCATCAGGGTCTTTTCCAATGAGTCAACTCTTCGCATAAGGTGGCCAAAGTACTGGAGCTTCAGTTTTAGCATCATTCCTTCCAAAGAAATCCCAGGGTTGATCTCCTTCAGAATGGACTGGTTGGATCTCCTTGCAGTCCAAGGGACTCTCAAGAGTCTTCTCCAACACCACAGTTCAAAAGCATCAATTCTTCGGCGCTCAGCCTTCTTCACAGTCCAACTCTCACATCCATACATGACCACAGGAAAAACCATAGCCTTGACTAGACGGACCTTAGTCGGCAAAGTAATGTCTCTGCTTTTGAATATACTATCTAGGTTGGTCATAACTTTTCTTCCAAGGAGTAAGCGCCTTTTAATTTCATGGCTGCAGTCACCATCTGCAGTGATTTTGGAGCCCAAAAAAACAAAGTCTGACACTGTTTCTACTGTTTCCCCATCTATTTCCCATGAAGTGATGGGGCCAGATGCCATGATCTTCGTTTTCTGAATGTTGAGCTTTAAGCCAACTTTTTCACTCTCCTCTTTCACTTTCAACAAGAGGCTTTTTAGCTCCTCTTCACTTTCTGCCATAAGGGTGGTGTCATCTGCATATCTGAGGTTATTGATATTTCTCCCAGCAATCTTGATTCCAGCTTGTGTTTCTTCCAGTCCAGCGTTTCTCATGATGTACTCTGCATATAAGTTAAATAAGCAGGGTGACAATATACAGCCTTGACGTACTCCTTTTCCTATTTGGAACCAGTCTGTTGTTCCATGTCCAGTTCTAACTGTTGCTTCCTGACCTGCATACAGATTTCTCAAGAGGCAGGTCAGGTGGTCTGGTATTCCCATCTCTTTCAGAATTTTCCACAGTTTATTGTGATCCACACAGTCAAAGGCTTTGGCATAGTCAATAAAGCAGAAATAGATGTTTTTCTGGAACTCTCTTGCTTTTTCCATGATCCAGCGGATGTTGGCAATTTGATCTCTGGTTCCTCTGCCTTTTCTAAAACCAGCTTGAACATCAGGGAGTTCACGGTTCACGTATTGCTGAAGTCTGGCTTGGAGAATTTTGAGCATTACTTTACTAGCATGTGAGATGAGTGCAATTGTGCAGTAGTTTGAGCATTCTTTGGCATTGCCTTTCTTTGGGATTGGAATGAAAACTGACCTTTTCCAGTCCTGTGGCCACTGCTGAGTTTTCCAGATTTGCTGGCATATTGAGTGCAGCACTTTCACAGCATCATCTTTCAGGATTTGAAACAGCTCAACTGGAATTCCATCACCTCCACTAGCTTTGTTCGTAGTGATGCTTTCTAAGGCCCACTTGACTTCACATTCCAAGATGTCTGGCTCTAGATTAGTCATCACATCATCATGGTTATCTGGGTCATGAAGATCTTGATCTGATAGATAGAGTGCGTGATGAACTATGAAATGAGGTTCGTGACATTGTACAGGAGACAGGGATCAAGACCATCCCCATGGCAAAGAAATGTAAAAAAGCAAAATGGCTGTCTGGGGAGGGCTTACAAATAGCTGTGAAAAGAAGAGAGGTGAAAAGCAAAGGAGAGAAAAAAAGATATAAGCATCTGAATGCAGAGTTCCAAAGAATATAGCAAGAAGAGATAAGAAAGCCTTCTTCAGCGATCAATGTAAAGAAATAGAGGAAAACAACAGAAGGGGAAAGACTAGAGATCTCTTCAAGAAAATTAGAGATACCAAGGGAACATTTCATGCAAAGATGGGCTTGATAAAGGACAGAAATGGTCTGGACCTAACAGAAGCAGAAGATACTAAGAAGAGGTGGCAAGAATACACAGAAGAACTGTACAAAACAGATCTTCACGACCCAGGTAATCTCAAAGTCTAGAAGGTTCTAATCTGTAAACTGAACCATTTGTGCCCAGATAGGGTGGGATTCAGGGTGCAAGACTTCAGCTTCTAACAGCTATTCCAGTCCCTGCTAAGCTGTTTGCTCAAATACCATCTACCAGATGCAGAATAACATATAATTAAGAGACTCATATAGGCTCTGCTGGCCTGAAAATTCAATAGATTTCTTTTTACAGTTTTCTCATTAAAATTTGTGGAAAAGTAATGCCAAAAGTATAAAATAATAAAAAAGAAAATAACAATCATTTAATCCCTACCATCCAGAACTAACTACTGTTTATATATTTATATATTTACTTCTAGTCTCCTGTTTCCTTAGGAAAATCACCCTTTTGTTTTTATAGAAAGCAAGCATGCATGTAGTTACAAACAATTCAAATAAGGCGTAACAGTACATAAGTATAATAAAATGCATAAAATTGTAATCAGAAATAACATTTATAAACATTACTGATTATTGTAGATATCAATCTCTGGATGTACATAGATAGAAAAGCTGGTGATACTTTTATGAAAATAAGGTAATACTGTAGATTTACAATAAATGAAAATAATTTTATTTGAATTTAAATAAATGGAAGTAAGGTAAAGAATATAGTAGATTCAAATAATTTTTTGTGCAAGAAAGAATTGCAAAAAATTAAGAAATGAAACTATGACATGCAGTAAAATAAAATAATAAAAAACATTGATTGCCTTGCTTTGAAAAGTAAAGAAATAGGTGTTCTTATATAACTTTCTGCTCAACTTTCTCCTATCTTCCAACTTCAGGTGTTTATATTATATTATGGAATATATTATATTACATTGTTTTGTTATATTACATTATATAATATATATTGTGCAATATATTATATAATCATGCATTATACTATGCACAATATAATGTACTATATTATGCAGTATATTATATTACATTATTTTACATTCTATCATGTTATATTACATTATGCAGTGTGTTACATTTTGTAACGTTACATTACATACACCACACTATAGTTTGTCACGCAGATTCCTCTCACACTTTGCTCAGGACATGGGCATTCCCGTCATTTTGTGTTGCTGCTGTAAGTGCCCTGATTCAGTGCTCGTCTCCACCATTTAACAGCCCTTTCCAGTCTTAGCTGCCTCCAGGTTGATTTCTGTGTTTGTTCCTGGGCTGACCGTCCTGTGTCCACCTTCCTCCAGCATTTTCCCTAGGAAATCTTGAGCCTGCTGAACAGCACTGTGGCCTGGGGAACCAGTCCTGCTCCTACTCTCTCCAGAACTTGGTAGCTATTGTGCATCCTCTTCTGGTACCTAGGGCCTCCGAGAGCCCCGAGCCCCAGTGGGGTCCCCAGAAGCTGTGCCTGCTGCTGCTGTCTGGGGCTTGCAGAGCTCTCTGCTCTTCCTTGGTTCTCCCGGCCTAAGTGTGCCCACTGACTGCACAGTGGGTGCCGTGTTTTCTTGGAACACAGTGCACTCTTTGAATCCAAAATATTTCCTTTCCTTTCAGTCCATGAAAAGAAGAATGTCTCATTCAATTAAAAATAAATAAATTTAGATTTGTCTCCCAAGGAATACATATACATGCTATTAAAATTCAGACAGTTTTAAAGGTCAATAATAAAGACACAGCAGAGCCCATGCCTGTTTATGGCTATCGGGGGAGAGGTCAGCAGACTCTCCCCAAGGGCCATGTCCAGGCCGCTGTCTGATTTTATAAACAATGCTTTCTGAGAAACAGTGATGGCCATTATTTTCTGCATTAGCTGTGACCACTTTCATGCTCTAATGCCAGAATCGATTACTTGAACAAAATCTAAAATATTTACTTCTTTGTCTTCACAGAAAATTTTCCAACCTCTGTGCTGGAGGAAACCACTTGCAAATAGTGACGTGGCTGTTTCATCTCATATTTACTTTCTAACATTAAGTGATATTCTTATACTGTTCTCTGTTTTTAGTTTAGATATTATCAGTGTATAGAAATGAATTTACCTGTAATGCAGGAGACCCAAGTTCACTCCTCAGGTCAGGAAGATCCCCTTGAGAAGGGAATGGCAATCCACACCAGTTTTCTTGTCTGGAGAATCCCATGAACAGAGGAGCCTGAGGAGTTATAGTCCATGGGGTGTCTTAAATCTTCCCACAAACACAAAGCATGTAAGCTTCTGTTTCATCTGTCAAATACGAAATTCAGTGATATTTTTGTTACCTCAAAATTGAACATAAACATCACAATGCAGTTCTGCACATTTGTTTCCTCCTGAACCTCCTGGTACTTTCCTTTTCTGTGCAAATGTCTTTTACTCCTGGAAACTGTATTGGTCTTTATGTTAGCTCAGTTTTTCACACATTCATCAATAACTCAGTGCTCACATTCTGATAAACTCATCTTTTTAATATGGTCAGATTGATGGTTCACATCAGTGCCTTTGAAACATTTTTTAAAAAATTGACCTCTGATCTGCTGCCCCTGGCTAGTTGCCTGTGGCCACCCTCATTCTGGGACTTTCTTTCATCATTTTGTTGAAAGTTTTCTTTGCCCCTCTTCTGGGTAAGAGCCCATTTCTTTCCCCTTTGGGTTTATTTCTGAAGATGCACAGTTTAATGAAACACCTTATGTTCATATGTGAGCTGGGTATAAAATTCTAAGCTTTTGGTCATTTTTCTTTGGGAATTTTGGGGATTTCCTCACGTCATTTTAGTTTCTGCTGCTCCCTTAGAAACATTTGGTTTTGTTCTTGCTCCTCATCTGTCCTCTCCAGACATCTCCAGGGCCTCTTGCTATCCCAGGTGACATATACTTCGTGATGTGTGTTCTGTTGTTCACCATTTAGCATTCATTTTCCTAAATGGATTATATGCCCATGTGATGTCTTCAGTTCTAGGAAATTTCCTTTCTTTCTTTCTTTTTTTTTGTGAATTTCCATTGTTTTACTGTCCTTGATTTTGAGTATTTCAGTTTTTGCATTTTTCACAGAACACATGGACTCTGACTTTTGCTGTGCGCTTTTCAAGACATGGAGGTGGAAAGTTGCTTGATGACATGGATGGCTGGGGACATACACGGACTTTGGGGGCTACACACACTTGCTGCTCCCTGAGGTTGGTGGTTTTCAAACCCACTGGGATCCTGAGCTTGGAACGAGCTGCCTGGGTGGCTCAGTGTGGTTTCCTTAGTGCCCACAGCTGGGGTTTTCCTCCCCTCCTGGCCCCTCATCCTCATCCCAGGCCTGGAGCCCCCGGGAATCCTGCTTCCAGCCAGTTTGCTAGGCATCATCATGATGAAAACAGGCTCCAAAGAGAGTAAGAGGCACAGATTGTGCAGCTGGCAGTACCCCAAGGGAATGGGTTCCATGGAGGAAATAACTTTTTAAAATTGCTATAAAAATATTCAGTTTAGAGCAACATAATTTCATTAAAAGCTCAAGAAGATCAACACTAATATGTTCTGTATTATTTCATTTTCAAAAGGCATTTTCGTTTCTGTTTTCCTAAGTTCTTCTTAAACTTCAAAGCAACTATGGGGTGACATTCATCATAAATAAAAAACAGACCTGAAGGAAACTGCAGTTTACAGTCTTAAGTGAAGCAAGTGTTTTAATTCTCCTGCTTTAATTCAATTACTCTGCTCTCTTTCTTCCAGTAGTATGTGAATTGAGCTTCATTTCCTTTTCCTTTTTATTGTTCAACAAAATCTGTATTTGGAGAGATGGAAAAAGAGGTAGAAGATGAGGTGGATGCAGTCAGAGACTCATGTCTCTTCTAGCTTCTCATGTTCCTTTGCTGTGTCCCTGTTTGGTTGCTCTGAATGGTAGGTCCCTGCTCATTAAACCCACCCAAAGTGCATTAATTAATGGCTTTTGGCTTAGAAGGAAGACTCTAATTTTGTCCTTTTGAACTCTGTCCTCAGCCCTGACTTATTAATAATATACACAGATTTTATCAGAAATCAAAAGATATGCTCATCAAAGTTTTAGATGGTACCTACACTGGAGGCTGCTAGTATCACAAATAATGATTTCAGTTTTAAAATGATCTCTACAGGGACTTCTCTGGCCATTGAGTGGTTAAGACTCCATGCTTCCATTGCAGGGGACATGGGTTCAATCCCTGGTCAGGGAACTAAGACCCCACATGCAGTGTAGCTTGGCCAAAAAATAAAATAATAAAGATAAAATTATTTCTACAGACAATAACAGTATATTTAGGGTGAAAATGCAATACTTGAAATAGATAAAACGATGCTTAAAAAGAACAAATGTGCGAGATTGAAATTGCCTGGTATGCAGACTTCCAGCAAGTTACAAGCTAAAGCTGGATGGAGGTAGGAAGCTGGCCACACCAGTAGCTGTTTGTGTGGACAGCTAACCTGGCTGTGTCACTGGAGTGACGCCCTTTAGAGCGCTCAGCTTCACTCCGCTTTATCTCTGGGTTTGTCTGCACTGTCTGGTGGGACAGCAAACTCTTCCAACCTTGTGCTTGCTATAGCTATTTCCCCCTGCTCCTGTGGGCCCTTCTTCAGTCTTGGAAATTCTCCTCCCACATGCTCTGCTCAGCCCTCAGCTGAGGGTGAGTGGTGCCCTGGTGGTGAAATGGACAGAGAATTGTTAAATTCTAACATAAAGACAGCTTTATAACTGGAGTGCTAATCAGGGGGTTTTTGCATCAATGGATGAGTTTCAGAGAGTCTGTAAAGAGTCTGTAAAGGGCTTCCCAAGTGGCTCAGTGATAAAGAATTTGCCTGCCAATATAGGAGACGTGAGTTCAATCCGTTGGGAAGATTCCCTGGAGAAGGAAATGGCAACTCACTCCAGTATTTTTGGCTGGAGAATTCCATGGGCACAGAACCCTGGTGAGTTACAGTTTATGAGGTCACAAAGGGTCAGACATGACCGAGGACAGCACAGCAGTTTTTGAAATTATACACAAAATTTTGCATATGCGGTCACAAATGCAGTTTTCTAGGTTTGAACTCCAAAAACTTTTATTATCATCTCCTAAGAGATGTGGACCCGATGATGTTAAACCCAGTCCCCTCTGTGCCTTGTGTGCTTATTTCTCTGGTTCACCACATTGATTTTCTCCCAACATATGTACACCCATGATTCTGGATTCTATCACCATTGACAATGATATTATTAACACCTTCTTTCTCAGTGTCAATTTATGTATAATTTCCCTTCTAAACCACACATGAATAATTCCAAAGAAGCAAGCGACCATAAAGAAGATGTTTCTTCAGGGTTTGAAATTCCAGTGTTCTCCTCAAATACTGAGTCATGTCTGTTGAAGTATTGTCTTTATAAGTGCAAATATTGCCTTATGCTTGCAGAAGTGTCTTGTACTTCATTAGCCCAGAAAAAATATACCATAAACAGGCATTTAGGGGATAAGGGAGAATTCCATGGGCCAGAAAGAGAGTGTTTAATATGAGCAATATACGTGTCATCACAGTGCATCTGTTAGGACAGGAAACATCGTGATCATCTGTTTTACAAGCCTTCTCTGGAATTATCTTCTGGATGATTTCATATAAAAGATAGTTTCTGGTAAATCTGGCTCAACAATTAATATGCAAGTTGTGATTAGAGGGGTTGAATTGGAAGTGATAAAGGTTTAAAACAGAAAACAGATGTAATATTTAAAATGACATTTTCTTGGTACTGTATTTATTTCTCTCTTTCAGTAATTAGTAAAATGTTTTCAGTTTTTAGAAAGAGCTTATCACTGTGAGCACAATAAACCCATATGTGTAAAAAACAAAAAAGCTGCGAGAAACAGATGATACATACTTTGGGTTCTGTGGATAAGGAAAAATGGTTAAAGAATAGGATATCACAAAAATATAGGGCCCCAAATATAAATAAATAAAACAATTCAAACAAAAAGAACCAATATTCAAGCAATTCTTTGAATCTGTCATTTGAACATTTTTTAATTTAATTGAGCATGAATAATATATGTTGTGGCAAGGAAGATTATAAATCCATAAATAAATTTTATTGGGGATATTAAAAAATGTGAATAATTTAAATATTGAAAAAAATCATCTACAGTCTTGTCTCTTATCTCCCATGATGGCATTCCTTAGAGTCCAGCACGACCAGCTGGAAGTCCAGAGTGTGCTTGGAACCACTTGGAGCCATCAGAAGTGGAAGCTACTTCTTCACCCCTGGATGTGCCCTGTTGGCTGGAGGGCGTTCAGGTTGGTGATAATTACAACATTCACTGGGCTGGCTGGACAGCCTTGAGCTTCGAGATGCTTGTAAGAACAAGAGACCTCGGGTATCTTATATGTTTGAGAATTTTCTGGGATTCTTCACTGGGTAATTTCCAGAGCAAATTTCTTGATATGTTTAAAAAAGAAATGACAATGCCAACTTTAGTTTAAGGTATCAGCTTGAATTGTTTTATTTTGTGGTTTAATCTTTGAGTTTTGGTTCCAGCAAGTGAGGTTTTGCTTTAAGCCAATTGTAGCCCTAAAAGCAATTACCTTTTTATTGGCAAATTAAAAGAAAATAAATAGTGGAGTCAGTAGTTACATTCTTTTCTAGAGGTGTTACTATTACCAGGCAAACCTGGGGCAGTGTGGCCAGGGGTGGGGCTGACCTGGCCCAAGTGAGGGGTGGAGACCAAGCGCAAGAGAAGCAGAGCTATCATTCCTGGCACAAACGGCTTTAAAATTAAAGAGCAGGTCCTTGATCGAAACTTTGTGAGTTGCTACATAGGGTCGCTTTTCAATTCCAGTTACGGCATCTGAGCGGCAGTGACATGGCTGACCAGGCTGTGCTGTCCCCAGGGTGCCCACGCATCACAGTCTTCATCACGGTGGGAACCGGGTGAGCCCTGGGCCCCAGCCCCTAGGAGAGGCATCACACTGGAGGAAGAGCTGGGACAGTGGGGACCCGACTGGGGAGCAAACCCAGGGCCAGGGGGCTCCTGTCCTCCTGGGGCAGGGTGTGGGTGACTAGACAGGACGTGTCCCCAGGACTACCTTCTGTGACCCGGGGCTGATGAGGGACTGGATGGTGTGGCCGCTGCAGTCCCCACATCCGGGCCGGCATTCCTGAGCGTCCTCCCGGGTCACCGATGATGCTCCTGTAATTGTCACCCCTGAGTCTGGGGCAGGTGCTCTGGCCCAGATCCCAGAGGAGAAACAGCAAGGACAGAAGTGGACAGAGCCCGGTGTGGTGCTCACGAGCTGGCCACAGCTTGTGGGCTGTGTCCCTGCACTTCATCCGTGTCCCAGGAAGATAGTAATGCAGGGCCGTCCCCACAAGGTCTTCTGTTCAGAAGATCGCTGTCCCCTGATGGACAGGTACAAAGGACGTGAGATAACACGCTCAACCAGTGGCTGGCAGAGAAGATAGAGACACACCTGCACTCACTTGGGTGGGGCGGGGCTGCACACACTGCTTCCCCCATGCACCAGCCTGCAAGTCATGGCGTGTATTTTATTCTTGTTTTTAATCCCAAGACCATGGAGCCATTTTGGTTGCCCATAAATCTCACTGAACAGGCAGATGAAGTTGGTTGTGCTGGCTGCAGAATTTTCTGATAAAACTTTCCTTTTCTGCTCTCTTTCCTGGAGGAAGTGTAAATAGCTCGGGAGGGGGCCTGGTGACAAACGTGACTACAGGCAGCTGGACACGGGCACCTGGGCCGGAGTCTCATGCTGGACAGAGCTGGCCCTGCCAGCCCCTGACGGGGTGGCAGGGGCACAGCTAGGAATGAGGTATAACAAGGTTTTAGGGCCAAACAGTGAATTTCTCGGAGTGTGTTTTTTCCTTTTAAAACCTGATATTTACTTAAAATAATTACATTGGGGCCAGTATTTTTGCTGTGCTGACTTTGAGCCTCTATCTGGTAATTACAGTAAAACGGTCTTAATTGAAGCATGAAATGTGGATTTCATGATAATTCAGATTCACATTGAAAGGAAATCTTGTTCAGGTCCTTTAAAAATGTGTTTGTTGAGAATTTCCCAGTTACAAGGTCCTGCCAAGCGCTGAGGAGCTTTAAGAGAGTGGACATGTGATTTCTGACCTTATCTTCTCAAAAATCTCAGGTAGACTAAAAATAATTTTAAAAATTCAGATTTATGACACTGTATAAAGTGTTTGTTTCCAGTAATTGAGTTCACATTTAATCTTATTAACACTATATTCCATAGTTACATATCTTTTAATATTCAAGAATAAAGCAGCTCAATAAAAAATCAGAAAAAAGCTAGTCACCGTTTGTATGGTTGTAAGTTTGTAAGTTATAGGTAGGTTGTAGGTAGTTTCACTCTGATTTCCACGAGGTCACTATTTACAGGAGTGATAGTGTAGATATTGGTGACAAAGGTTATGCTACTTGGGGTGTTCATGATTAAATATTAATAGTTATCACAAAATTGTTTTAAAAATCCAGCCTATTTACTTAAGGAGACAAAGTTTCATATAGGTAATGCCCCTGTCTCTGGAATTTTTTGATGAGCTCCAGAAAGACATCTATTATTAGATCTCTCATCAGTGAGTTAGGTCTCCTACCACTTAGAACTAACATCAGTTAGTCCTCCACACCTGCCCATCTCCAGAATCTATACCCTCTCTACTCCAGGGTGGCCGCTCAGTCCAGCCTCCGGTCAACACTTGAACCAATGCAGCATCCTCTCCTCTGTGGCCCTCCTTGAAGATGCCAGCCATCCACCTACCACCAATCCTGGTCCCTTCCTTCTTAGCTCAGCAGTTGCTGTGACGTCCTGGGTCTCCAACTCCAGGTGGATCTCAGCATCTGCGAGGCTCACGTTGAGGCTTCTCCCCTCTCTCCTGTGTGCCATCCAGCCCCTGAACACTGAACATACCCAGTTTTCCTACTGCTTTCAGCCAGGGCTACCAACACCAGCAACCTTGTGAGGGCTGCCTTTCAGAAGTGAAGGTGAAGGAAAAGATTGTTTCAGATAAAGAGAAGCTGAAAAAAAAAAACCTTGTCACTACAGAACTGTACTTTGAAAAGTACAAAAGAAATAAAGTAATCCCAGCTGGAAATGTGAGACCTGCAAGAAGGAATAATGATCACTGAAAAGAAGACAAGATGGGTAGTAATCTTGAGCCACTGACTTCAGACTCTACAGAAATACTTATATAGACTTACTTACTCAAAAGCTCTTGTTATCTTTCATGTGTAATTACATTTTAATCCCAGCTGGAAATGTGAGACCTGCAAGAAGGAATAATGATCACTGAAAAGAAGACAAGATGGGTAGTAATCTTGAGCCACTGACTTCAGACTCTACAGAAATACTTATATAGACTTACTTACTCAAAAGCTCTTGTTATCTTTCATGTGTAATTACATTATGGGCATACTGTTAACTGCACTGATGTGATAAAAAATTAAAATTTTACGCACTTGCGTTTGCCACAGTGGAGGTAATGGGTGGTCGCATCAGCAGTTTTGAACAAACACTAAATACGATACAACCTTCGTAGAAGGACCTGGAGCTGTCATGCAGTCCCCAACCGTGTGCCTCTGCTAAGGCAGTGACTGCGCGAATGATTTTACCTCTTGAATAAATCGGAATTGGAAAAGAGTGGCAGCTTGAACTGACGGGCGCTCGGCCGACTCTCTGAGTGATTGACTCCCGTTGTCTCTCTGTGATCCGACCTGACCTGTGGCCGTGACATGCGGATTCTCAAGCTAGTTGGCGTTCCTCCTCCTGTGACCCTTTTCCACGGAGGAGGAACCAAGGGAGTCGCCCTGCAGTGGGGTCAAAGCAGTGAACTCCCAGAAAGGGGCTTGTTTGAAAAGAAAGCCCTGATCCTATGGCGAAAGATTGTATGTTCTCGGTGCTAACTTTACCGCAACGTTACTTAATAATATTTTCAGATGACCAGCTCTCAGTAATTTACAATTGATTCACATCTGACTTTTTCTTCCAAGTGTGCCTTAACGCAAATTTAACGTTCACAAATTCAATTTTTGGAAATTGAAGTATAAGACAACAGTTGAGCAATGCAGCATTTTCATTGCTGGTTAACAGAACATTCCTTCTTCTTTTGTTTATAAGACTGACCGCAGACAAGGAGGACTGTGAGATTGTGTGGTGCTTTGGAAGAATTAAAACACTTGATCTCAACTCTTATGTTTCCCCATAGGTGGATGTTTGGCTCGCTCACCCCTAAACATCTTTTCTTTTTACCCTGGACCCCAGGTTTTTGGAAATTAAATGTTAAGCATGGTAACTCGAGGTGTGCTAGACTCACAACACAGGGTCAATCCCACCACTTTCTGGGTCTGTTCAGATCTCAGTGGGTATTTGGATCCTCTGATCCATCTGGTATTCTTCCCCACAAGCTATGGGGGCTGGGTGCAGTTCAGGTGTTTTTTTCATGAGGAAATTGCTTGAAAAGATCATCTGGAATTCACTCAACACCAAATTATCAACCTTCAGCACCAGGACCATGATGTGTGCAGAGGCTGGAGGCAGGATGGCAGCCTCTCACCAAAGTGATGGATGGCGAGGGAAGAAAGGGGCCAGTTTGTGCCATCTTTTCTGAAAAGAATGCTCTTTGCAAACGTACAAACGGGACTGAATGCAACATAACAGGGCAGAGCTATATAGGAATACACTCGCAGAGAGCCCTGCAGCCAATGGCTGGGCTTGTTTTTATTTCCTGCATCACAATGTACTAACACGAGGTCCGCACCCCACACGCACAGGTGGAAGTGTGAGCATGAGGGCCATTGGAGCCGTGAATTTTCCCAATGAACTACAATTACGGAACCGTGCTGCATAATTTGAGGCAGATTCATAGCTGAAGAATTCTTGAAGGAATGCCTACAATTACACCTGTGCCTCATTAGCTAAATTGATATTTGCCACGTTGGAAGGAGAGCAAAACAGACTGGAAAGGTTCCTCTGTTAGAATCCAAAAAGAACACAGAAAATGCTCATCAGACTGGGGAAAATGTTCCAAACTCTCCCAAGTGGTGTAAAGAGCAAAGACTCCGGCAGGTTTGAACCCAGGAGCCTCCGAATCACAGTCATAAGCTGTTAGTAAGTCTCGCGTGTGCCCCTCCCGTGCTGGCGAGCACGGTCTCAGAAACGTGCTGATCCGAGTGCTGTAGATCATTTCACACCTAAGATATGTTCGCACATCTTAAACCCCTGTGTGTGTATAAGTTTATTCACTCTTAGTTTCCAAGTAGCAAAAACCACATCCCTTTTCTAAATTTGAAAGTTTAATAGCAGACTGGCGAGGCTTGACAAATGCCAGTGGTCCAGCAGGGATTAAAAGTTGCCATTAGAGGTTAGCTGGCAACTTCTTATACTAATAAGTTTCGCTACTACCTTTTCAGGTAAATTTCATGCAGGAGGGATGAGAACTTACTTCCTGAACTGGAACCTTTCAAAAAAAGTAATAAACATTCTATCTCAGAAAACTGCATCTAGAAAAGGTTTGAAAGTGAAAGTGAGAGTGAAGTCGCTCAGTCGTGTCTGACTGTCTGCGACCCGGTGGACTGTAGCCCACCAGGCTCCTCCGTTTGTGGGATTCTCCAGGCAAGAGTACTGGAGTGGGTTGCCATTCCCTTCTCCAGGGGATCTTCCCAACCCAGGGATTGAACCCACGTCTCCTGCATTGCAGGCCAGGGCTTTAACCTCTGAGCCACCTGGGAAACCCAGAAAAGGTTTAATTTAAACATTCTATCTCAGAAAACTGCATCTAGAAAAGGTTTGAAAGTGAAAGTGAGAGTGAAGTCGCTCAGTCGTGTCTGACTGTCTGCGACCCGGTGGACTGTAGCCCACCAGGCTCCTCCGTTTGTGGGATTCTCCAGGCAAGAGTACTGGAGTGGGTTGCCATTCCCTTCTCCAGGGGATCTTCCCAACCCAGGGATTGAACCCACGTCTCCTGCATTGCAGGCCAGGGCTTTAACCTCTGAGCCACCTGGGAAACCCAGAAAAGGTTTAATTTCTTCATATTTGAAGGGAATTGTTGTATCACTGCCTAATGTGCCATCTGTTCTCTTCCACCAGTACTAGATTCATTCATTTTCTGTATGGACTGACACCAACCATGAGGAGTCACTTTTTCCCTTAGTCAGTCTGTGCAGGTTGCTTTAACAAGGCACCCAAGATCGGGTGGCTTATAAACAGCAGACATTTACTCCTCATAGTCCTGGAGGTTAACAAGGCACCCAAGATCGGGTGGCTTATAAACAGCAGCCATTTACTCCTCATAGTCCTGGAGGCAGGAAGTCAAGGAGTCTATGCGCTTACTATCTGTGAGAGCCCTCCTCTTGGGTCAGTCCTAGTGACGTCACTCAGAAAGCAGATGCCTCTGGGCAGAAGAGCACCTGAAGAGCAGGTGGAGCCGGGTGAGCTTGACAGGGCAGGGCCCGAGATCTATTTTGTCACATGCTTGACATTCAATCCTCACATCTGGGCTGCAAATGTCTATCTGATGACTTATTGGTACAGAGAATGGAAAGATGAAATAAAATGATGCCAGCAATGAATGACCCAGAGAGTGCAGGAAAGGTGAGAATTTACATGAACTGCAGCTCGTTTCTGGGGATGCTGTGTAGAAGGAGAAAAACCTCTTTAGAGCATTAGCTGTCACAGAGCGAGTCATTACTTCTTGATTTCTAATTTGTTCTCAGACTGTGAGGTAAATTCTCCACCTACACTGGAAGAGAGCACTGGATCTTACATGGTGCTCTCTGCCCTTTTTGCTTTTCATTCTTAGCTAGAAATGAAAGTGAGTTTCCTGGTTGGAAACTTGGTAAAGAACACACACACAGAATCACCCAGAAAGATCCGCCTCAACTGAATCCTTTTGACATTTTGGAATATGTGGGAAACAATCCACTTTCAAAAATACCTCAGCCTCACAGCATTTACAAAATCCAGACTATCTGGTCAACGTCCAGCAAAACTTCCTCCTGGGAAGTGAGGTCTTACATTAGATAGCAAAAAGGAAAACATGTTTTTCCACTCCGAGATAGCATTGAGGAGCTGGAGAGTGGCTACCACTCGTTGCGTGCTCCCCGAGCCATGCTGAGTGCCTGTGTGGGGAGTGGCTTCCCAGGTGGCACTAGTGGTAAAAGGCCACCTGCCAAGCAGGAGGTGTAAGAGATCTGAGTTCCATCCTGGGGTCGGGAAGATCCCCTGGAGAAGGGCACAGCGACCCACTCCAGGATTCTGGCCTGGAGGGTCCCATGGACAGAGGAGCCTGGCGGACTATAGTCCATGGGGTTGCAAAGAGGTGGACATGCCTAAGATAGCACGTGCAGGGAGTGGCCCCAGGGTGACAGGAGCTCTGGGGCAGAGAACAAAGAGATGGACCTGATTACGTTTCCTGGGGCCCACTCTTCTTTCTGACTGCCACGCGCATGCAAGACTGACAGCTGGACTCCATCACCTGGATTAATGGGTTAAAACTTGACATCTTTTTAGTATTTTAGGTTTTATTTTCCCTATCAGCCTGACTTTCATGCTGAGAGTGCTCTCCCCACAATATTCCTTTAAAAGTACACTTGTCAGGCTCCATTTGCCACCAGCCCCTTTGATGGTGACATCGGCTGTGCCTGTGGTTTACCTTTTGACCTTATGGAGGCAGCAGATGGGTCCAGTAATAAATCCCGGTTATTAGTGAAGGAGCCGATCGCTCGGAAAGGCAGAAATAAAAGTCGGGCAGTTTTACACCGTGACTCTTGTTATCTGCTCTGACATGGAGTTGTGAGCCCTGTCAGGGGGGTGATGGGCGACTCAGACTCGAGTCCTCCTCACGTCCCCCCACCACATCCTTCCTCCTCGTCCCTGTGTCCCTCCTCTCCCCCTCCCTGGTTTCTTCCCTCCTTGGTCACACATTGGACAGGTGCCTGATGGCCTCGAAGGATTCGACTTTCCCCTGGAATTCAGTGCCTACCAAACTTCCACGGCTGTGCTGTGTGCTTTGGCCAAACTCTACCACTCCTCTGTGCCTCGTGCCCACACGCATTATGTTGCTGGAAGAAATGTAGGAAGTCTTTGTCAAGACTTCACGTTTGCGTGTGAGGGACCAAGAGGATCCTGAAATGGTTTAAACACCAGAAGCCAGGGCTTCTCACCTACAGCTGACAGCTCACCAGACAGCAGTATGTGGAAAGGAAAAATCTTGGCACTTCCCTGCCAGTCCAGCAGTTAAGACTCTGTGCTTCCAGTGCAGGGGTAAGGGTTCATTCCTTGGTCAGGAAATAAAATTTCACATGCCTCTCAGTGAGGTAAAAAAAAAAAAAAAGAATACATAAAAATTTTTAAAAAGAAAGGAAAATGTTTGAACTTCAGCAAGCAGAAGGATTCTCATCTAAAATTTTCTAGGTATGAACATCTACACTACCAGGAAATAATAAGTATGTTGCCATGCATGTTTATTTATGAATTGTGAAATTCAATAATTTATATAACAGTTCAAAAGCTTCTTAAATTTCCTTTGACAAATGAATAACAGGTGGCAAAATATTAAGACATATTATTGACTCTGTCCCAATTTTTTTTCAGAAGAGAGTTCCAGATTGTCCTGACTTAATAGGAAATCTCAGTCCATGTTCTTTCTCTTCTGTCACTTGCATTTAAAGATTACCCAAGAAAGTATATTTTCAGAGGATTCTGAAAACTCATGAAACAAGCACCACCTTTGTGAAAGTCTGTTCATTGTTGAATTCTTCATTAAGCCGACATAAAAGTTTTGGCGTCATACTTATAAAACAATTAAAAGTTTTACTCGTAAAACTTGCAAAACAATCTAAGCTTTGAAATGTATGTGGCATGTGTAATGAAATGTGTATGTAGGAACTGGACTTAGGGGGTAAAGTGACAAATGATGAGTTTACTGCATTTCTTCATTAAAATGAAAAATGTATCCTCAGGAAAGAAAATATTATTTTGCAAGTACAGACTGGAATCATACCCTAAAAAGTGCTGTCACAATATTAAAATTGGTTTGCCTCCTTAATAGAAAGTTTACTTCTAGATTAAAAAATAGCAGAGTGTTATCTTTATTGTCAAAAGCAGTCTTGTTAGTTGTTTACAAAATATTTTTGCAATGCATCATCACCCTGTTCCTTTCCTGGTCAGGAAAAGGAGCAGGGATCATGTTGTTTCCTGAATGATCACATCGGCAAGGCTTGTTAGGAGACCTCCTGGATGTGGATATTAATTTAATAAATCAATAGATGCTGTTGAGTCAGTGAATAATCCCACACTGATGCTCCATAACTGAAACTAAGGGCAGAAACTGTCATCTGAACCGGAAGGAGTGAGTTCTAATAATGGGAAAGGTGCAAAGAGAAAACTTGGTTGTTTATTTTTAAGTATATGTGAGAACCATTTCACTGGGAAATTAGTACAATGCAAGATTCGTGTTTTACTTTACCAATGTTGAGCTGCATGTATTGTTTCAATTCCCATGTAGATGTCAGACATTGGCTGGTTTGAACAAAGGAGTGTGTGTATGCATGTTGCTACATTGTGTTAGTGTGGAAGTGTGTGTATGTGTGTTTAAACTGTGCGTGCTTTTTGTGTAAATACCCAGGTTTTAGTTTCATTTTTTGTTAACATATCCAGGTGTTTTTTTTTTTTTTTCCCTTTTGCAGAAACAAAAATAGCAAACAAGCCGAGGGCTAAGGTACTAATTATCAGCGGCTGCACAAACCTCCCCAAAGCCTGTCCTCTATAACCCCTGGAAAAATTCTGACATATTATAAACTGTTTGAATTAGCGTCAATCAGTAAACAGTGAGTTGGTGCCAGCCCGATCGCAGAGCAGCGAGGTGCATGCTAAGTGCCTGGGTGCAGCGACACCCTGAGCGTACCGCACACCCACTCTGCTCACCTCAGAAGCATCACCGGGTCCCCGGGGTGCATGCTACATTGTGTTAGTGTGGAAGTGTGTGTATGTGTGTTTAAACTGTGCGTGCTTTTTGTGTAAATACCCAGGTTTTAGTTTCATTTTTTGTTAACATATCCAGGTGTTTTTTTTTTTTTTTCCCTTTTGCAGAAACAAAAATAGCAAACAAGCCGAGGGCTAAGGTACTAATTATCAGCGGCTGCACAAACCTCCCCAAAGCCTGTCCTCTATAACCCCTGGAAAAATTCTGACATATTATAAACTGTTTGAATTAGCGTCAATCAGTAAACAGTGAGTTGGTGCCAGCCCGATCGCAGAGCAGCGAGGTGCATGCTAAGTGCCTGGGTGCAGCGACACCCTGAGCGTACCGCACACCCACTCTGCTCACCTCAGAAGCATCGCCGGGTCCCCGGGGTGCAGAGCAGAGAGAAGGGGCTCGGGGGTGCGGGAAAAGCAAATGCTCCCGTCCCTGCTCGTGTGTGTGTGTGTGTGTGTGTGTGTGGACGCGTGTGCCTGCGACCTCATAAAATACACAGAAAGACACAAAGGCAGACAACCACAAGGGGTACCAGCAAAGCCATCATGTCTTATTTTTTCATATACTTAGGAATAAGCGCTTTGACTAAAGCATGCATATGGTCAAGCTACAATTACTTATCATAAATAAGCATTTTTCTTGACCTATACAGGGAAATTAGGACATAAATCCATATTCATATTTATAAAACATCTACACTTCTCTCTAAAAACATCTTTTCTTTAAATTTAAACCTGCTACAATGCTGGAACTTTCTCTCAGTAACAGAAGCATTTGACCAATTCCATTTTTATGTCCCCCAGCCTCACATACATTTCAAATTATTTCTGATAAAAGCAATTTGGTTTAAATATCTCCTGAAAGATTCAACTATGCAATAACCTATGATAGCTTTAAAAGCGTTCACCAAGTATTGTTGATCCTTAGGCTGCCATTGTCTTCAACACGATGGGTGCTGGATCAGTTGCTTGGCATTGTCGTATGTTTAATTTGGGGCATGAATGCTGAAAGAGAAAAGAAATATTCCTAACTCTCAGGTAAGTTTGCAGGTAGACTATTTCAGTGTTCTTGATCATGTCAGATCTCTTCTTCCCTAAATATAAAAACACTTTGACACTGACTAAAACTTCTCAGATTTCTTTGTCTTTAATATATTAACACAATACTGGGCAATGGGAAAAGTTCAGAAACATGTTCACTAAATGAGAATTTACAAATGAATGGATATGTATCCCGTGTTAAATGAACACAATCTGTAAAAAAAAAAAAAAAGATGGGAGAATGTTTCTTAAAATAAAATTACTAAGCTCCTTTGTTAAAGGAATTTTACTATTCATAAAATAAGACCTTTTCCATTTTAAAAGACTTGGGAATATGTGACTGTCGCAGAAGAGAAAGGACTCACTGGCTCTCTGGAATCCACAGGGCCTGGACGTGTGTAAAGATTTGTGGTACTTAAGAGATATGATACCAGACATATGGTTTAATCATGATGTATTTAAGCTTTTGCTTATCTGCTTAAGAATTTATTTTGCCTCTAATTCCATTCATTGTTATTCTAATTTGAGTCATAGTTTGTTTTCTTTAAAAGGAAAAATTTATATATATTAATATAGCAAATCTAAATTTTCAAAAAGACTCGAACAGGAGCTGAGAATGTCTGATGGACTTTGAGCACAGATTGTCCATTTTTGACACCATGTTGACATGTGTGTCCATGGGCAGAGTCTCCCAGTAATCCTTAGAGGAAAATAATGAAACGGCAGAAGGACTCTGTGATTTATATCTTGACGTTATTATGTTTGTGTCCGTTCAGTTCTCTTTATTTCTCTAAAACTCTGCCTTTATCATCAGCCCTGACAAGTCCCTTATTTTTAGAATAGATTGAAGTGAGCGATAGGAACTCGGAGGAGCAGGGCTGTAAGCTGTTTCACAATATTTCTGTTGTTTTGAGCGTTAGCAGGATCTCGTTCATATATGCAAACCCTGTAGATACGGGTGGCTACCGTCCCAGCTGGGAGCAGAGGCAGAAAGGCTATCTGGAAGTCCTGTGCAGCTCCGCGTGAGGAACTGCGGTTCACTTCCTGAAAAACCACGCATCTTCCAAACAGAAGCCAAAGCTGGTTTTATTTTTAAGAGTAATGACTCTCTGCAAACAAGACAGCTCACAGGTAATCCCACAGGAAAGACAGTTTCCTCCATGGACTTCAGTTTGAAGACCGGAAGCAGAGATGATACCTGAGGAGAGGACAGACTGTCACCTCTAAGAGCTGAAACCTGTGAAACTGCTGACGCCCTGCTATGCTCTTGCTGACCACCTCTGACCTGAAAAAATAGCTCTTCCTGAGGTTCAACCGAATAGTTTAAGAATTTCTCTCTCAACACTGCAGGGTTTTCTAGCTCAAAAGTGCGATGTCAGATGCTGTTTCCTTGGACCACACTGACCACCAGATTTGGGGGGATGGGACCAGGCGGGGTTCCTTTGAGTGCAGAGCAGAGCTTGTGATGCTGGTTTCCGCCTCAGGATTGAGGTGTTGGCATCAAGTTCTCGAAACACTTAGGGAAAGAGGCTGGCTTGCAGGGAGGGGACATTCAGCCAGGGCTGGACACAGAGCCAGGAACCCTCAGCAGGACAGTGGCTCTGAGACTGGGGGGCTCCCTGGGGCAGCTCTGGGAGGCCGTGTGGGCTGAGAGAGCCATGGGCCAAGGATGGATCTTTAGGGACCAGCATTTAAAACATGGAAGAATGACCCAGATGGAGGCTGCTGCAGAAGCCCACAAGCTGCCCTCACCCTCCAGGGGGCTGGACCCCAGAGCACCTAAGCTGGCTTCTGAACACCCTTCTTCCATGAAGCGCACATCACTAGCCCAGGAGAAGACCAGAATTCAACATGGTAACTACGGTTACTGCTGACTGGCTTTCCCTGTCACACCATTCCGAAGCCCACAAGTCCTCAGCTGAACCACTGTTCAGTTGAGCACAGTTTGTATCACAAAATGGTCCCCACAGAGACTGCAGTCACTATCCATTACCGTACGCCGTTACAGCTTGCTTCTTGTAAAATGATTATTGAACAAATGCAAGGATGTCACAAAGTCATTAGATCCAAAAAGGGTTTGTAAAATTTAAACGTGCCAGCTATTGGGTGTGCCTAAGCAAACACAGAACAAAACAAAACACCTGCAAAATAGATACAGTCTCATTTTATAACACTAAAAAATATATCAAAATGGAAATCCAGCTCATGGCAGGCAGCATTAGCAAACACTGGAATTCACCCTCTAGCGTAAAGCACATGGAGTATGTGTGTGCATATCTGTGTGTGAATGCGATATGCATAGGCAGGTAGCTAGGTACACACACATAACACACACACATTAAGAAATACGTCCATGGGGGTCACTGTTTTATAAATTAAAACCATTTTGGATGTTTCAACCACTTCACTTATACTTATAAGCTTCACTTATCTGATAACCTTGACAGAACTTTTTTTCACTAAAAAGTAAGTTGCTCAGTCGTGTCTGACTCTTTGCGACCCCATGGACTGTAGCCCACCAGTCTCCTCAGTCCATGGAATTTTCCAGGCAAGATTACTGGAGTGGGTTGCCATTTCCTTCTCCAGCAGATCTTCCCAACCCAGGGATTGAACCTGGGTCTCCCACATGGCAGGCAGACGCTTTTTTTTCACTAAAATAGTATAAATGTCTTCAACATGTAAGGTTTCAAAGAGAAGCAAGCTAAATGTTATAAACAGACACATCAGGTGAGGCCAGCTCAGGTGATGCGGACAATCGTATGTCAATCAAGAATTAGGAGCAAACCTATCCAGGTGTTTATTCATCTCTTCCCCAAATCAGAGCACCACCTCAATGTGCAAATTCATTATGGACTGGACGTTATTTATATCTTTCACCATCAACATTTTCAATAAATTTCCTCCTTTTTACAAAGAGTTCTAGATTTTATGAGGCAAAAGTAAATGTCAAGAAAACATCTGACGTTTGTCTTTCCTCACGTACAAAGTAGTTTAAAGCAAACGTGTGTGTGCGTTCAAAAGAGTAAAGTATGGGAGTGACCCGGTCATGCTGCTCGCCAGACAGCCTGGGAGTTCAAGGTCAGGGATTCTTTGGCTGGGTGACTGTCCCTGTTGTTCATGAGTCACCCATCCACGGCCACCTGCTGGTCAGGTGGGAACCTGGACTCCAGGGGCACCACCAGCCCACTGCCCGCAGCTTCAAAGGTCAGAAAGTGTCCTCAGGAGGGACACCTATGACCAAGGTTTTTCCTGATATATTTGGATCCTCTGAATTCTGAGAGCAACTCTTGGCATCAGTGGTTAGAGGGGGTCAAGACGGTACTGACTGTCGAGTCCATAATAGAAACGGAGCCGTGCACGCTACCTCCTTCAGCCAAATCACAGTTTATCATACTTAGATCTTCTTAAGTGGTTTCAGTATTGACCGATTGATTTCAAACTCATTTTATGGAAATCTTGCTGTTTAATTAGATGGCTTTTCAGTGCCTGGAGTCCTGCTTTTCATTAATAACAAGTGGTGTCCTGGTCATCGGAGAGGCTGTTATAAGTTTTAAAAGCCTACTTCATATACAGTCGATCAAAAGCCGGAGACAGCCCATCCTGGCTGCTGGATCCACACGCGTGGCCGCCTCATCAATTAGGAGCAAATGGCCAAGAAAAGATGTGTTCTTAGCATCTGAGTAAATAATGGAGACGGATAAATGAAATTTACTAAATCAAGATGAAATACATTTCTGAGCCTGTGTCAGCCTTGCTCTCAATCGGACAATGGGAATAAAACTGATCGACCGGCCATGACGCGGGAGCAGAGGTCTCCATCGGAGGTGACTTTACTTCAGTTAATGGCATGTTTTAACCATAGGACAAGGGCAATATTATCTCCACGGCATCACCTGAGCTATTTTTTGGTTCTAGACTGGTTCCCCTCCTCTGTCTTTCTTCTGACAATATGCTGAACGTCAGGGTGGACTCAAATTCAAGGGTTTCTTAAATATCCCCTGAGACATATCAAACATAATCTTTGATTGGCTCAAAAAAAAATCTTGTCCTCATGTGATGCTTGGGTTCTGCACGTATGTATCCTGAGGAGAGGTAACCGACTGGTACCTTGGCATGGCAGCTCCCATCCCAAACACCGCGTGGCTCCATAGCTTCACATACACTTTCTGTTTCAGTGATGACAAAACACTCTCTGTATCTCCCTAAACTGGGATTTTTTGATGGTAAGAAAAAGAACAAACCAGGGCGACCCTCTAAGCACCATGAGGCAGTCTGGTGCGGGCCTGTGGGCTCCTGGTATGGGTTTCTGCAAGCGCTCACGGCCAGGCACCAGGCAAGGGCTCCATGCTGGTTACTTCCTCTGTGTCCAGTTTTGGGCACTGCCATTCTCAGGCTGCAGATAAGGAAACGGTTTTCCTTATGCTTTAGAAGCTGAGAACAAAGGTGCAGGAGACAGCTTCATGGCAGCAGAGATAAGAACATTCCCACAAACCAGAGCCCGGATGAGAGCTCGGGCTGAAACTTCTGCTTCCAGCGAACCAAGAATGTAATGTGTGGAGGAGCTGTAAATAGTTTGTGCCCACCAGTCACACACGTGAACTGGATGATTGCTGCCGATGAGGTGACCACCCTGATGCCAAGGGGCAGCTGGGGATGAGCGAGAGGTCGAGGAGCTGTCCCTACAGGTGGCAGAAAGCCAAGCGTGACCAGAGGACCTGGAGGGTGGTCTGCAGACTGTCCTTTCCTCTCCTGCACCCCAGCCCTGATTCTGCGTGAAGGACGACCTCCCACCAGACCTACCCTGTGCTCACGGCTGGCACCTCGGCGGCGTGGGCGGGGGCCTTGTAAAAAGATTGCATTCTGGGCCACAGGCACTCCGGGTGCCTCCTCAGGCGCTCGGAACACCAGACGAGGTGCCTGTCATCTCTGGCCGCCCCCTGAAGAGCGGGAGACCGGGCTCAGTCCTGCCCCCGCCAGGAAAAGGCGGGAACTGCAGCCTTGGCCTCGGCGCTTTGTGAGATTCACACGGCTTTTGCCCAGGTTTCCATTCATTTTTTGCTTCAGGTGGATTCATTATCTGAACCACAGAACGCAGGAAAGATCTGAGCAGCTGCTTCTCAGGTCCGGTAAAGACTGCTTTCCCTGCGCAGAACTCAGCTCTCCCCGGGTGCAGGGGAGCCAGAGGTCCTGCGGCGGCCCCTGAGAGTTCTGCTGAGGGCTGGAAACGAACCAGAGTCAGGGCCCGAATCCAGCGAAGGAGCAAGGGCGGCTCTGCGGAGGACGCGGCCCGCTGTCAGCACGGCCCGTCTCTCTCTCAGGGCTCAGGGGCGTCACTCTCTCACTCCCCTCACTTCGCGGCGGACCGCTTCTCAGCGGAGAGCGGGAAGGCGGGGGTCCGCCCGCCCGCGTCTCGGCAGCGCGTGTTGGAGCTGGGATGGGCGCCCGCGTCTCGGCAGCGCGTGTTGGAGCTGGGATGGGCGCCCGCGTCTCGGCAGCGCGTGTTGGAGCTGGGATGGGCGCTCGAGTCTCGGCAGCGCGTGTTGGAGCTGGGATGGGCGCTCGAGTCTCGGCAGCGCGTGTTGGAGCTGGGATGGGCGCCCGCGTCTCGGCAGCGCGTGTTGGAGCTGGGATGGGCGCTCGAGTCTCGGCAGCGCGTGTTGGAGCTGGGATGGGCGCTCGAGTCTCGGCAGCGCGTGTTGGAGCTGGGATGGGCGCCCGCGTCTCGGCAGCGCGTGTTGGAGCTGGGATGGGCGCTCGAGTCTCGGCAGCGCGTGTTGGAGCTGGGATGGGCGCTCGAGTCTCGGCAGCGCGTGTTGGAGCTGGGATGGGCGCCCGCGTCTCGGCAGCGCGTGTTGGAGCTGGGATGGGCGCTCGAGTCTCGGCAGCGCGTGTTGGAGCTGGGATGGGCGCTCGAGTCTCGGCAGCGCGTGTTGGAGCTGGGATGGGCGCCCGCGTCTCGGCAGCGCGTGTTGGAGCTGGGATGGGCGCTCGAGTCTCGGCAGCGCGTGTTGGAGCTGGGATGGGCGCTCGAGTCTCGGCAGCGCGTGTTGGAGCTGGGATGGGCGCCCGCGTCTCGGCAGCGCGTGTTGGAGCTGGGATGGGCGCTCGAGTCTCGGCAGCGCGTGTTGGAGCTGGGATGGGCGCTCGAGTCTCGGCAGCGCGTGTTGGAGCTGGGATGGGCGCCCGCGTCTCGGCAGCGCGTGTTGGAGCTGGGATGGGCGCTCGAGTCTCGGCAGCGCGTGTTGGAGCTGGGATGGGCGCCCGCGTCTCGGCAGCGCGTGTTGGAGCTGGGATGGGCGCTTGTTCCGGAAGGAAGCGCGAAGGGCTTGGGAGGGTGGAGGTCCCGGCGTCCGGGCAGAAACGACCTTCACAGTCCTGTTCCTCCATCGCCGGGCAGTGTAGAGCCTATCGAGCCTCTGAAAGTCTTAGTTTCGGGTCACAAGGATGGAAACAGCATCTCCCTCATCAATCAAACGACGCTGCGGTTCATCCACCCCGACGCACCCCTTCCCTCCTTCCCAGCCGCTGTGTCCCTCCGGCTCTCCGTGGAGCGGCAGGAGCCGACCCGCGCTGGAGGGCCCTGCGGAGGGATGACGGCATAGCCTCGTCGCTGAATAAGACCTTCTCAGCTGCTCCGAGGGCCTAACCCAAACTGCCAACTGTTGACCACGTGTGAGATCACACAAGTGTGAGACGAGTTCCCCCCTGATGTTACGTGCAGAGTGAGAGCCTCGGCGCACATCCTGGGACCCAAACACTTGTGCTGAGAACACCCGACGTTCTAGGAGGCAAGTGTACAAACACAGTGCCTAAGAGAGAATTTTCTTTACATGTTATTTAAACAAAGAATACAGCTTTCCATATATGCTGGATGTCTCTGTTTAGGAAGGGCTTCCCTGGTGACTCAGTGGGCAGTCGGTCTGCAATGCAGGAGACTTAGGTTTGATCCTGGGTGGGGAAGATCTCCTGGAGAAGGAAATGGTAACCCACTCCGATATTCTTGCCTGGAGAATCCCATGGACACAGGAGCCTGGTGGGCTACAGTCCCCGGGGTCACAAGAGTCAGATACCACTTAGTGACTAAACCTATTTAGAAAACAATTTAACCTTTTAACAGCTCCATCCTGGTACTGTATTCATGCACTAAATATCAGAGAAGTAAGCCTTGGTGCCATTTTGTAATGTTACATTCAGCTTTCAACAGGAAAAAGGCAAAAAGAAGGCAATTTCAACTTATCTGAACTTTGTTAATCCAGACTTCAGATGACGTCTTCTCAGAAGATGTCGATGTAGAAAGTGAGCCATATGCAGAGGGAGAAATGTCCCGGCTCTTCTGAGGTGGCCTGAGGGATGCTCCCTGAGTTAACCTCAATTTGTCCAAGGGAGCTGGGAAGACCGGGTGATGCCAAGAGTCTGCTTTGCACCTAGAGCTGCTGCTGGCCGGCTTATGACACCTGGGCCACAGCGAGAGTCTGAAGCCCCCCGGAACTGGGGGTTAGCCCGTCGCCAGGTTGCCCTGCCATTTATTAAGCATTTTAACCAGAGAGGAACATTAAAGGGGACTTCAGATGAGGAACACAATTGAAAAACCTCTAAGAAAGGAAATATCTTATTAATTCATTAAGTCAAACTGCTTGTATCTACATGCGTATGACTGGAATTATGGTTCATTAACTTCATTTCTTTATATGAGTTAATTAGCTCAGAGGAGGCCAGAAATTAATTACCAGCTTATATAGTTTGTGCAGAATGGCATTCTGTTTATTTAGTTTCTCCTATTAACTTTTAATCTCTTCAAACAATAAAAGAGGTAATTAGTATTTTATAAACAAAAATGAATACAACAAAGGCAAACAATTTCCCCAATCCTGAAGCTCCTGAGAGGGCCCTGATGGTTGGGTGGTTGAAGGTAGAGACCTTCTCAGCGTTAAGTACATACAGAAGGAGAAGAGGCTTGTGGGGGGCCCTGGGGTGGGCACCCATCCCATCAGGAGAGAAGGGACCCTCAGAGCTGCATCCTGGAGCCCAAAGGGAACCTTGAGAGGGCTCTCGCTGGTTGAAAGAACCTCCCATGTTCTCAACTACGGTCTCTGTGTAAGTCTTCCACAGACAGTCAAACACACAGGAGACAAAAGGCACACAGATGAACTCTGCTTAAATGTAGGGTGCTCTTAACCCTGTATTTACTATGTTGTCACTGAGATTTAAAGTCTCAGCCTGGCTTGTCTCATTACCTAGAATGTATCAGTTAATCTAGTTGCCTGAGGTGTATTATTGAGTGCACAGTATCCCTAAAAAGCCAGAATGACCCCAAATTAAAGTTGTGACTTGTACTGAAATTGATCTTCCCAGTGAGTAAGCATCGCTGGCATTTCATAAGGACACATACTTACAAAAACCAACCACGATGGAATTTTCACTGAAATGTGTCCTCTGAATTTACAACTATTTTGTCATTTCAAAACTTCCAAGCGGATTTTCATGGTGTGTATGTTGAGCCACTTTCTAGCAAGATATTTAATCAATGACAGGAGTTATTGAATCAGTGTATTTTGTTAGCATGACATTAATATTAATCAAATGTTCATTAAAAAGAAAACATTGGATCCTTAAGAGCCCCAAACCAAGGGCTCCAAGTGCACTGCCATTGAACTTCCCCCTGGCAGGTGCTGCCTCCCTGGGAAGCTTCGTCAGACAAACTTGTATTAGTGGGAAATATCTTGCAAGTTCTTGGAACACACATTATTTCCTCTGAAATAATAACTTGAACTGAAAAGGTCTACTGTGTTCGATTTCCCCTCCACTGAAAATGTGAACATTTTCTCCATCTCCGTAGATCAGCTTTGCTGGGTTGTACATATGTCTCCTCAATCCTGCCAGATAATGGAAGGAGAAAAAAAAATTAGTGTATCAGATCTTTTCAGTCTGTACATAATGTCAAAGAGAAAACTCTGACTCTATCCTTTTTCTTTTCCCTGGGAGGAACAAAAAGTAAAATTGGGACTTAATAAAGGAAAATTTTAACTGAGATGTAAGGGTTTTCCCCTTTTATCAGTTGAAGAATCCCATAAGGAAAAGGTTTTCAAAGATATGTATGCACTGAATTCCAGAGCCAGTTACATTAATACCAGTAAAACACTGTATTTTTCACTGGCTATGCAGGGAGCATTACATTTTTCGTTAGAAGGGTTTGAACCATCAGAACTGATTTTAACCTGTGACAGAATAGCCTTCTTCTGCCTAGTTCTGCCCTGCGCTTTCCCCACTTTGTCTGTGATGCGGCACTCTGCCATCTTCCCCTGATTAGCAGACAGGGTGGTACTTTATTGCCAGCATTAGCTTCCCAGCACAGATCCCGGGGCCTTGAGAGGCAAGGGTGCTCCTGTCCGCTCACCGTCACCTGCGTTCCGAGCAGCCCAAGTGAGAGGAAGGACTCCCGAATGGGCTGGCCCCAGACCCTTGGGGAAGGGGACCCAGAGGGTACATTGTGTCGCTCCCATCGAGCGATGCTTTCCTGCATTAAAACAACATGGGAACGTCACGAGTGTGTGCGTGTGTGTGTGAGAGAGAGAGGGCATCCGATTGTGTTTGTATAAGATCCTGTCCCTGTCCAGAGAAAGAGCTAGTGCCTCCCCACATGGAATAGGAGAAGGCCCTGCTGTTCTTTATCTGCAAGTTGCCTCCACCAACCACGGCCCCAGTGCAGACAAGCATTAAAGGTGAAGTGGGATGTTCACAGGTGCCTTAGGGATGCCTGCTCACACTGTCATCGCTTTGCAGGTTAGGGCTCCACCTCTGCTGTTTTCATGCAAGGTAGGGGTGCCCCTCTGGCCTGAAGCCTCCTTCTTCCCACTGTTCTCAGCTTTGGGACACAAAGGAACATCTCTCTTTGTTGAAAGTCCCATGTCTGTCCCCAGTTGTCCACATCCTTCTCCTCTGCTCTTCTTTTGTGACTCATTTATTCCTCTGAAAAATAACCACGTTTTCTCACTATTCCTGAAATTTATTCATCCTTAAGGTGGCTCAGACAGTAAAGAATCTCCCTGCAATGCAGGAGACCTAGGTTTGATATCCCTGGCTCAGGAAGATCTCCTGGAGAAGGGAATGGCAACCCACTCCAGTATCTTGCCTGGAGAATCCCATGGCCAGAGGAGCCTGGAGGGCTATAGTCCACGGGGTCACAAAGAGTCAGACATGACTGGGCAGCTAACACACACACAAGGTCAGTGTGCCCGCTAATTCCAGTTCTCTGAGGGACCACATGTCTCCTTTTCTTGTCTGGACATTCGAGACAGACAGACATCTGACATACATCACAGAATCAAAGACCAAAGAAAAATGAAAATGAAATTTCTCACAGAACCATCTTATGTTTGTACAGATTTATTCTCAGGAGAGGAGAACACTTAATGAATAGTCATTCATTTCTGGGTTACTCCACATCATGCCATTTTCAAAGGTGAAAACAGTTTTAACTTAAAGTCCTCAGTCTAGGGGAGGTGATGAAAAATAAGGCCACATGAAAATAGATGTATTTTAATCAGAGTCCACCTGAGGCTCTGTAATTTGGGGGTGAAGTTGTAAATAGATAATTTTATGTGATGATTTATGCTCTGGGATTTTTCCAAATTCACAAAAGCCCCTAGAGCATAGTCTGTCTCCCAAGAAGAAAAGAGTTAAGGCCATGGGGTCAAGGTTAGACCTATCACTACTTGTGACTCAAGTAAATGAATGAGCAACTGACAGTGAACAGGAGCAAAGAAAAAGCATCATATGGATCACACTTCACCTAGTCACTTCCAAGTGTGCAGACCCCGATACAGTGTTCTAAATGAAAGTGAACAAGATGGGGTACTTCATCACACAGACACTCCGGTCCATGGTGGGTGTAAACGAGATGGTGTACTTCATCACACAGACACTCCGGTCCATGGTGGGTGTGAACGAGATGGTGTACTTCATCACACAGACACTCCGGTCCATGGTGGGTGTGAACGAGATGGTGTACTTCATCACACAGACACTCCGGTCCATGGTGGGTGTGAACGAGATGGTGTACTTCATCACACAGACACTCCGGTCCATGGTGGGTGTGAACGAGATGGTGTACTTCATCACACAGACACTCCGGTCCATGGTGGGTGTGAACGAGATGGTGTACTTCATCACACAGACACTCCGGTCCATGGTGGGTGTGAACGAGATGGTGTACTTCATCACACAGACACTCCGGTCCATGGTGGGTGTGAACGAGATGGTGTACTTCATCACACAGACACTCCGGTCCATGGTGGGTGTGAACGAGATGGTGTACTTCATCACACAGACACTCCGGTCCATGGTGGGTGTGAACGAGATGGTGTACTTCATCACACAGACACTCCGGTCCATGGTGGGTGTGAACGAGATGGGTACTTCATCACACAGACACTCCGGTCCATGGTGGGTGTGAACGAGATGGTGTACTTCATCACACAGACACTCCGGTCCATGGTGGGTGTGAACGAGATGGTGTACTTCATCACACAGACACTCCGGTCCATGGTGGGTGTGAACGAGATGGTGTACTTCATCACACAGACACTCCGGTCCATGGTGGGTGTGAACGAGATGGTGTACTTCATCACACAGACACTCCGGTCCATGGTGGGTGTGAACGAGATGGTGTACTTCATCACACAGACACTCCGGTCCATGGTGGGTGTGAACGAGATGGTGTACTTCATCACACAGACACTCCGGTCCATGGTGGGTGTGAACGAGATGGTGTACTTCATCACACAGACACTCCGGTCCATGGTGGGTGTGAACGAGATGGTGTACTTCATCACACAGACATGCTGGCCCATGGTGGGTGTGAACGAGATGGTGTACTTCATCACACAGACATGCTGGCCCATGGTGGGTGTGAACGAGATGGTGTACTTCATCACACAGACACTCCAGTCCATGGTGGGTGTGAACGAGATGGTGTACTTCATCACACAGACACGCTGGCCCATGGTGGGTGTGAACGAGATGGTGTCCTTGGTCGTGGTGGGCTCTTGGTCAGCGCAGTTCTGCCTTAACCTTCTTGTGAAATAGATTGGCTCCCCTCTGGCCTCCGCCCTTCCCTTTCTGCCCGTGGTCACATGGCGCATCCTGTTGTGCACCTTGGAATCTTGAGTTCCTTCACTGTCTTATGAAATTATTCCTTTCCAGGACAACAGCATTCCTCTCTGTATTCTACTTTGAGTTCTGTGCTTTTCTATTTTCTCTGCCTGTGGTCTGCAGAACATTGGCTTTCAAAGCTGTCTGTGTCTGAACCCTTGGAGTCTGTAAACAGGTTACATTGCAGGGTGAGGGGATTAAGGCTGCAGATGGAATTAAGCCTCTAACCAGATGACCTTCAAGTAGGGACACAGGCCTGGATTATCTGAGTGGTGCAACATAAGACAAAGGTCTGTGAGAGGAAGGACGGGTCACAGTCAGAGAGATGCTGGGAAGAAGAATGGGACTCTCATGCTGGCTTTGCAGACAGAGGAGGGGGCCACAAGCCGAGGAGTGCAGGCACCTCTAGAAGCTGGAGTAAGAAGTGGATCCCCCCACCCCTGCCCAGAACCTCCAGAAGGAGCCCAGGCTTTCAGACAGCTCGATGGCAACCCAGCCAGACCCCCGGGGGCCCCTGAGCTGCAGAACTAGAAGATATTCGGTGCTTGTCACTGGAAAACACCAAGTTTGTGGTGCTGACAGCAGTGTTAGGCTATGAATACACCACCTCTGTAGCAACTGCTTCTAGGTTACTGCCAGTCCTTTCTAATCCCCTTGAATCCACCCTGTGTATATTTAAATTAATGTTTTAAATTATGGGGTTCATATGCACTGCTCAAGGGCCTTCAGTGACCTCCCATGGGCTCTTTGGTACAAGGAAAATGTCTTTAGTATATATGGGGGCTCCTAATTTAATATGAACCACGCAGCTGCACTGAAAAGTCTGTTCTTGTCCATAGACATACTTTCCCCTCTGCCTCACCCTCACTGGTAAGTCTCCCCAGTAACTTGCCGTCAAGTCCCATAGAGTCTACTTTCTATTCCATGGAGCGTCTCTAACTTCTCCCACCCAAGCAGGGGGCTGGCCACGCTCCCATGTGCAGATACACACTTATAGGAAAAGCCGTTCTCTGCCTGGTGCTGCAAGCCCAACAGCTGCTTCTTGCTGAAGACATAAAACAACCAGCTACACGACTATGGCAGCAGTTTGGAGGATGTAGAAAGAAGAAACCTGTGTTCTAGGGTCTAAGCCCAAATTGCACTGTTATTAAGAAGCCTTTACTTGAGTGTAACTTCAAGTGATTGCATTTTGTGTCCTTTGGTGACCACAGTTCTGAGAACATAACTGTAACCACGTGCGTCTGATTTATTTTGCTCTGTCCACCTCCACCCCACTATGTGTACATCGCGGTACATACACGTTTGACAGCACAGCAGCGATGCATGTTTTGTATATCCAGCTAATGATCAGAGCAGTCGGGCACCTTGGTGGGGCAAGGCCGCCCCTTCCCACAGGGAGCTGGTTCTCTCGGGTCCCTGTCAGGTGCTTGGCCGTTCCTCCTCCATCCTCGGGACGTGTCGCCTTGCACACCAAGGCGATGGACACCAGTAGGTCCCTACCGTGGATGTGGGAAATGATCCTCCTCTTTATCCTCACTCTTGACCAAGGTTATTCTCTTTATCATGTGCAGATTTTATTGAGTGGTGCCAAGTGAGATGAATAGGAGCAAATAATGACAGTGCCGCAGTGATGAAGTGTGGGGCCGGGGTCGCCCAGGCTTCACATGGAACAAATTGAGTCGCATCTACGGCTCATCCATTATTTAGGGGTGATTGGCCAGGCTTGGCTTCTATAGATCCGATCATCATTCAGATGTCCATATTTAATATGTAACATAAATTTCTCATTTGGATGTCGATGGCTTGTCACAGCACAACAACAACGCATAAAAGGAGAGGTAATGTATGGATTCTCAGAAATATTTGACATAAATAAATATGTAAAAGGGAGATAATAAAATCTGTGTCTGTCTGCCTGCCAGCGAGCCTTCATGTCAGACTGGACAGCTCCATCTAATACCGCGATTTTATGCAGCTGGATCCTATGAATATTGGCCTGCACGCTGGAGATTAAGGCACAGCAGATGTTTCTCTGCAGGCTAACAAATATATCACCCCTGATAACGGATGACAAATGTTGTTCCATATTGTGTCAGACAAAACCGGGGCTCTTGTAAAACAAGTGTTACAGCTGGAATGGGGTCTTTTAACACAGTTACCTAAGAAGAAGCACAGACGCCACCCGCCCTGAGCTTCCAGCACACCCAGTGGCGGTGGCGGCCTCCCCGCCGGCCAGAGGCAGAGATGCGGGGCAGAGGTGCTGGTGATGGAGAGCAGGCTCGGCTCCCAGGCATGCCGCCCGCCCCACACGACCAGAGCTCCCAAGCCGAGTTTGCAGCGAGTTCCCCCTGAGTCACCCGTGCAGTTCTTTCCATGAGGGTCCATCAGCAGAGATGGGCCGCACGGGCGATGTGGGGAGGGTCGTGGAGGCGGGGGCACAGAGCCGCTCACAGGTGCTCATCGCTTATTCACTCTGCCGGTTCCATGGCAGTGGCTCGGTTTACGAGACACAGAGAGTTAAATGTCACCCAGAGAAGACAGGCAAAGCAACGCTGCCTGTGTATGAAATATGACACCAGGGTAATTAACAAGCTTCGTGGCCCCATCCCACATCTCCTTTTGGTCACTTGGCCTTCGGACGCTGCCCTGGTGTCCTGCACCCGCACCTCAGCTGAGTTGGGGAAATAGTGACTGCTGCCTCTTTACACATTTGTTTATTAATGCTGTGTCTTTTCTCTCTATCCTTCTGGCAAAAAAAAAAATAATAATAATGAATTCTGTTCTATAACTTTCACAACAGGCAGACTTCCAAGCAAGTCAGCAAGGTTGGAGTTTGTCTTGACATGTTTCTTCAGTGCTTTCTCCGGACCATCCACCCACCACGCACGGAGTCTTCTCTTTCACTTACAAAGATGCTGAGGGGGACCCCCCGGCCCGCGGCCACGTCCGGTCACTTCCTGATTCCTCCACGAACCCCCTCCACCCGCCCCACCCCTCACGGAGCTCCTGCTTTCCAGCCTCCGTGTTTTCCCCGAGCAATTCCACACAACGAGATGGTAACAGTTGTTTGTCTGATAAAGCACGTACTATTTAGAACACAGATGTTTGATTATTATTTATTTCTCTCTGAAGCCCACTAATTCAGTCCCAAATGATCTCTTTTTCCCTTTTGCTTAAATTTAATTTGGAATGTATGTTGTTGGTAAGTGACAGACAGTTTAATTATTAATAGGATCCTGGAATGTGATGCACCGGCGTTTTAAATTCTTTGGGGGCCCAGCCACCACCACCTCCTTCCCGCCGTGTGCTGCTGGGACTTGGGGATGAGCACAAAGGTAATTACCAGGCGAGACAAGTCTGCACGGTTCCTCGTCTGCATCCCGCCTGCGACTGTATCAGGAGCCTCTCACTGCACGTGAATCTGGGAGGCCTTCAGCATGTTCCTCTCTCGGGGACAAGGGTGTTTATCAGTATGTGTGTGTCTTCCAGCTTCCACAGGCAGGTGCCTGGGTATAGCATCTGAAGTCACAGGCAAGTTCAAGGAAAATCGCCACCTGCCTGCTGTCCTTCCTAGAACATTAGCAGGGAAACCGCAGGACAGCAGGTTCTTAGAAGGAATAAAGAGTAAAGAAGAGGGGGAACAAAAACCCAAACAGTGGAGAGGGTCCCTGAGAACACGGCAGTCAGTCAGCTGGTTTCCTGGGCTTGTTAGCGCCACTGGAGCTCGTGTGGTGAAGCGACTCCGGTTTGATCCCTGTATGGGCCAGTTAGTCTCACAGTCTGCCTCTGGAATGGCAGCCAGCAGCCTCGCAAATGTTCACCACTGGTCAGGGGAGGCCGGGTCCCAGCAGTGGTTAAGAGGCAGCCTAGCTCATCCCCCAACAGGGTGGGGAAGCAGAGCCCGAATCTGCCGCGAGGGGCAGGGTCTGGCCACTGGCGGAAGGGCAGGCCCTCCGTGTGGGCGGGCAAAGCCTTTCAGTCTCCGGATCGTCAGATAACTACAGCTTCTTAAAAAATTTTTCTTGAAATATAGTTGATGTGCAATGTTCCCGTAGCTTCAGGTGTACAGCGTCGTGCCTCGGATATGCGGGTACGGATGACTGTGTCTCTTCTGTTTCAGATTCTTTGCGTTACAGGTTACGGCAGGATGTTGAGCGATGTTCCCTGTGCCACACAGGAGGTCCTTGTTGTCACCTGTTTTCTATATAGTCATGTGTGTATGTTCCTTCCCGTCTCATCATCCCTCCGCCCCAGGAACTGCCGTTCTGACCCCTCCCATGATCTTCGTGCACGTTTTCAGAATCACAGGCGCTGCATCTTCTTTTTGGAGACAGGAGCTCCCAAGACCACTTGACTGCTCCTCTCTGGGTCCAAGCCCACCCACATCTATGCCGGGGCTGCCTTGGGTTCCTGACAAAAGCTGTGACAGTAATGAGTACCCGGAAGATTGCAGAAAAACCCAGAAAGTTGTTCGTGTCTCCACAGTGGACCTGAGCCTCACCATTGCCTGTTTCCCTCGAAGCCGAGGCCGTCTTGCTCATCAGGGCTCCGGCCTCAAGCAGAGACAGGTAGAGTCGGTGCTCGACTAACACGGGCCGCTGGACATTTGAACATAAGTCATGTGAAGATTTTGGGTGTCTTGAGGACAGTGGGGTCCCTGGCGGTGAAAGGGGCATGAAGGGAAGAGCAGGGGTTGGAGACTCGGAAGTTCAGTCTTCTTTAGACTGGACGGCAAGGAATGTGCTCAAGAAGATGGGCTCAGGACGATAGCACCATTAAGCCAGGAGCCTGAGTGGTTCTCTGAGGGCTTGGGCTCCCAGAGGAGACAGAAGCCACAGAGGAAGGCTCCAAGGGGCCCTGAGCCCAGGCCTGCCCGGCATGAGGAGAAGGCAGGGCGGCCTCCGACAAGAGTGACCAGCTCTCCGTCCAGCTGTCGGCGCTGGGGGCCCGCCTGAGGTCAGGGTCAGCACCGGGAGAGCATATTTGTTTGTGGACCATCCACGGCCTCCCGTTCTGCTCTGGTGAGTGTGGTCACCTGTGTGCCCTGCTCAATTACATACTTTGCACAGGTGTTTTACAATTTAAAATGCCACAAAACTTGCAGCCACTCTTTGCAAGTGAGGACTCAAACTTTAGTAATATTTAAACTCTATAGATCTTGGCATGACATCTTTATACCACTGGGTCTTTCTACTTTTATATTTCCTAAATATAAAAGTATAAAATCAGAGAGTGAGTTTTTCTAAGGAGTCCAATTGGAAAGTGGCATGGCATGTAGAAAGTGAGGGAGAAAGGGCAGAACCCTACAAAGATGTCGACCAGGGGTTGCAAAGAGTCGGACATGACTGAGCGACTTCCACTACAAAGATGTCATATTTGAATAGCTGCAGTCTCCTGTTTGCAGGAAAAAGTCGTTCATAACTCAGGTTCATGTCCAGTTTTAAAAAACTTTCTCTGACTTCCAGCCTTCAAAGGTCAGGTATGCCGTTCCTTTTCCGATTCTTTTCCTCTTGTGGGAATGCCTTATATGATTTTTGAAGTAAGATGCTTTGAATGATGGAATAGTACTAACGTAATAATTAAAGAGCCCACTAAGCCGGGGGTGGGGGTGGAGAGGGCAGGGCAGGCTTCTCAAAGAGCTGTACCGCCCCCAGCTTGAAGAGGGTACCTGAAGTTCCTGAGCTGGGGGTTCTGAATCTCGGAGAAACTTACTGGAATGAGACGCATCCATAGGAACTAAGTGTAATGTCTCTGTGCTGTGACTAAGGTCAGGCGAGGTCTGCCTGGTCTAAAGTGTTCACTGTTTTTGCCACTGGTAGTTTGATTCAATATACTTTTCCTAGTGCTGCTAATTTTTTGTTTACTGCTGCTACTGCTACTAAGTCACTTCAGTCGTGTCCGACTCTGTGCAACCCCATAGACGGCAGCCCCCAGGCTCCCCTCTCCCTGGGATTCTCCAGGCAAGAACACTGGAGTGGGTTGCCATTTCCTTCTCCAAGACATGAAAGTGAAAAGTGAAAGTGAAGTCGCTCAATCGTGTCCAACTCCTAGCAACTCCATGGACTGCAGCCCACCAGGCTCCTCCATCCATGGGATTTTTCAGGCAAGAGTGCTGGAGTGGGGTGCCATTGTTTACTTCTACTGGTTAAAAAAAAATTCATGAACAAAAAAAGAGCAATACTCTTTAATGAGCACCTTCTTATTAAGTAATGTTTGATTATGGGGAAAAAAAAAAAACAACAGAAAACACTAACTGGATTCTGGAATCAGAGTACCCTGACTTTGAACACAAACTATTGTGAGTTTGACTTTAATAGAACCACGTGAGAATATTTACTTTTGTTTTTTTTTCTTTTGCTAACTACCATGTCTAAGTAGAGTTTACAAATATCAGATTATTTTAAAATCATGTGTAATGTTCACATAGCTGGGGAATGATAAGCCATTCCTTACTAAGAAGTCTGGGTCCACACTCTTTTGAACCCCAGAATCTCTGTCAGCAGAGATGGGAGGTGAAGTCACTTGGATGGAGGTGTCTTTACAGGTACCCTGGAGCTGCAGAAGCACTGGGAACATGTGTGGTTCCCGCCACCTGCTAAGACATTTTCCCAGGAGCCAGTCTCTTCCTGAAGAGAAACCCGAAGAAGACTCCCCTTGGGAGTGGGGACCACCCAGCTGCAGCGTGCCTCAGAGACCACCTGTGTCTCAGGTAGGTGCCCCCGTGACGGATGGAGCAAGCGCTGAGAGCACAGTCTACCTCGAGAAGTCACTGCAAGTAATCAGAGCATGACAACAGAGTATAGACATTCAAGGAATGAGCACATGATAAGTAGATAAAATGTGTAATATTGTGTTTTTAAAATCTCCACATCTTTTATTCTTGTTCAGCTACATTACTTTTAAAAACTTTCATAGTCTCGTAGATACTTTAATTCACATATAGTCATGGTTGAAACATTACTCAGAGACTGACTTGAAATGCTATGTTATGCTATGTGCTGGTTTGCTTCTTTTTTCCTGAAGTTGAGGAGCTACAGTTTGGTGATCTCTACAAAGGATCCTTGCCCGGGACTTACATTCCCTTCAGTAAGTGTCTGGGATAGTTTTGGGGAGCTGTCTAGTCACAAGCTTCCACGAGAATCGGTCCCCAGAATGACAGACCGCTAACATCTAAAGCCATTTCCCCACGAGAGACCCCAGGGGAACAGGGGGGACCTGCAAAACTCTTTCAGAGACCCTGGAACGTGAGCCCTCCCGTTATGGAGCATCAGTGCAGGCAGTTACACTCAGGCAAACTCGGATCATGGTTCTCGTGGAAGTTGTGTTCATCTCACAGAAATAAACAAAACATCACTGTGGCCAAGCTAAGCCGTCTTCAATCCCCAGCCCCTCACCCCCTCTCGATGTACCTGTAAACAGGAATCCCTACAGAAATACCATGTTTTGTAAATGGTCACCAGTTCCTCATTTGTCATATCCGTTCACTAAGGATTCATTCAGCTAACAATTGAAAAGGCAATTGTATTTTTCACAGACTGCTATGACCATAACTACCATAACAGCATATCCGTACAGTCAAAGCTATTTTCTGTGAAATTAAAGCACTGATTTTATTACTCAAGTTTTTCCCACTGAAATAATCTAAGAATTACAGCCTAACACCTGTGTTAACAACTATTGTCTTGTATACAGTAGGCCTTCTGAGAGTGAGTTCTTTGTCACTTCCTTCGCATTTTGAGTGCCTTTGTAAGCTGTGTTTTCTTATGATCTTTTTTGCTTCATTGGACAAACTTGAAAATCAAAGCAACTGAACTTCAGTACTATGGGTAAAAGCAGAAAGTAATGATTTTACCCTAAAACATGATTATGCCAAAGCAAAGGCTATGCCATATTTTAAGAGCATCCTTTACTCACATAATCCATCAGATTGAGCAGATTATGAATAACTCACTACAGACATATACATGGCTCAGAGATACCACACTAGCCTTTGCTGAAGGGGTTGGTCCTTTTCAGAAAATCATAAGAAACAAATTGTACGTGCGAGGTGACTTCTAATTCTGTTGCTCACAGCTGACAGGATCATACTTTCCCCACCTGGACCTCAACATTTCTGCTGGAGGAAATAACACATTTTATGTGTATCCTGTGTATGAAAACAAAATGTGAGAACATAATTTCAGCTCTGAAATGCCTAGAATTAAGGTATACCTTTCCACTGATATAAAGAACTCTTCAAATAATCTTTGGTCAGTTTTGACAACATTTAGATGGAGAAAGGACAAGGTCATTCTCTCTAAACATCTTCTTACTCTCCAGTGGAAAACACTGAAGTGACAGATTAATCATTAGCTTATATTAGTTTTCCAAATTTGATTTCCAGTTTCCAGTCCACCGATAATGGGAAATCTTAAGCCATGTAGAGGGAATGAACTTGTAAATGATTATCTGATCCTATTTACTGATTTTGCTATTTTCATTAAACAGTAGAACTATTAGCTTCTTCTCATGATGAAGGGGCTGGTTTCAGAAAGAAAAGCATGCTGTTTCAGCTGTGTTCCCGTGACGATGGGGAAGGCGAGTCCCTGCTCCAGATTGGGTGGCCAGGACGTGGTCCTTTGAGCCTGAGAAGCGCCACCTTTGCACATCAGGCTGCGTTGTGTTGTCTCCTTTAGGTAAACATGTTAAAAGGCAAAAGAGAGGAGCTGTTGATCTGGAATTAGAACTCAGATTCTAGCAGCAAATTGCGGTGTGAGCTCAGGCCAGACTCCAGCCTTCTGGACCTTCAGGCTCCCACCTGAGTGAGGCAAGTGAAGCCTGTGCCCATGCTCCCTGATCAGAGGGCAACCCCTGATGCAAGGCCTTTGTCAAACATCCCTCTAGGCTCCAGCCTGTGCCTGCTTTCCAGCTGGCATCACAAGACTTGAAAAGGTCACGCTTTCTACCCTCACGTCCATCCGAGGCCTTAATGCAGAGTTCTCTTTGCTGGCTGTTTAGTCCTTGATGTTTGCAAAGATATGATATTCCTTCCATTCTGCCATGATGGCACGCTGATGAAGAGGAAAACCATAAGGAGAATAACGTGAGGAGGAAGACATGATGGTTTTAATTAAGCAGAGGATGAGAAGGGAGCGGAGGGTGCTGGTGACAGCAATAGTTAGAGCTGCAAAGAGCTTGTCAATTACCTCATGTGGGTTACATGATATTTTGGAAGATTTTTGTTCAGATTGCCCCATACCCTATGAACTTCATTCCTGCTTTATTTGCTTGGAATTTCAAGTGTAGGTAAACTTGGGAAAACCAGTGTTATTTTCTCTGCCAGCCCAGGGTGGTTATTCTCAACGTTTGCCGACATAAGACGTGAGCGTGATGTTGCAGGTTCTCACAATCCAACCGACTCTGCAAGGATGTCACACAAAATAACCAAGTCCCAGAGGCCTTCTGGAAATCTCATGTCTTTCATAAAATTAAATCTTGAACTACAGTTCCTTGATCTTAGAAAATAATGTATGCTCTCCAAAAATCAGAGCTTTGTCTTATCTCCATCTATTGAAGGCATCCAGGGTTACTTTTGCTTTCCTATCGCAACTCTTTCTATTTTTGTCTCTTCATCTTCTCTGCTGCCCTTTACCTCTGACAGATTCCCAAACGCAGTTGACTCTTGAACCACACTGTTTTGAAGCACACAGGCCCACTTAGATGCAGATCCTTTCAGTAAATACTAAGAACATGATGGTCGACTGTATCTGAGGACGAAAACCTCTGATGTGGAGGAGCCAGGGGTCTGGGAGGAGCAGTGTTTATGGAGGTAAGATTGTGAGATTAACCACGGACTTTCCACTGCATAGGGAGCCACGCCCTTGCCCCCCACCATACTCAAGAGTCAACTGAAATTAATAACTTGGGGCCTCTTCTGTCCAGCGTGGCTCCTTCTGCAGACAGACTCTGTCACGGGTCCTGTCCATCCCGTCCAACAGGGGTCTGGAGAGAAAGATCGGGGGTCACTGAAGATCTCGTGTGAGGGCCTCCTAGCCACATAGGAGCTGGAAGTCCTCTCTTCCTTCAAGTACTGTCTCCTGTGCTCAGCTTCCTCTCCTCTCTGGAGGCAGATAAAGAAAACCAGGGCATCAGACAAGTTCAGACTCCATCTCAGAAGAGGTGAAGTCAGCAGTGTGAATGGGCAGAGGGGTGAGAGTGTGGACAGGAATGGTGCGGATGCCCAGGAGGTGAAACCAGGGAAGCAGGATGCACCCCGACTCCCCTAGATCACTCATGGCCCCCAGGACCCAGTCAGTGGGCATGAGACACACATTCATAGCTGCTGTTGCAGGTCAGGGAACACGCCCTGACAAGGCAAACACCCCGAAGGCCCGTAGCCATGTGACAGAAGGGGGTCAGACCCAGCATCAGGGTGAATCAGCAGGTCCTCACCCCTTCTCACTCAAGGGCACACTCAGGCCTAGAGGTGAGCAGAGCTGTCCTGAAGCTGAGCCTAGGAGAGCCGCCTGTCCTGTTGGGCCCGAAGATGCTCATGATGTCCTGGGGACTTTGTAAAGATGAAACCAGTAGCCACTTACACCCCTTGTTGAGGATGACCATGATGCCTCTATTACATGGACTGGAGAAAAAAACAAGACATGTGGCTGGTCTCCAACATGTCATCACAGATTAAATAAATATATTTTAAGGTGTCTCATGGGCTTCCCTGATGATTCAGCAGGTAAAGAATCCACCTGCAATGCAGAAGATGTGGGTTTGAACTCTGGGTTGGGAAGTATTCCCTGTGAGTATTTTTGCTTGGAAAATCCCATGGACAGAGAAGCCTGGCAGGCTACAGTCCTTGGGGTCACAAAGAGTCAGACACAACTGAGTAACTAAGCACAACACAGCAAGTTATCTCACAGTGGCGGAGAACAATATTAATATGAGTACTGTGGGACTTCTGATAACTGAGTTACTGAAATTAATAGTCTAGAGCATAACTTTAAGGAGATAGATGGTTTTAGAACTTTCATCCCAAGAACATGCATCTAAGTTTCTAAACTATATTTATAATACAAAGCTCATCCAAAAACAGTTAGCTAAACATTTTGCTGTTTTCTCCCACCTTTTGTGTCATCTTCATTCTTAAAATGGTAAGTGTAAGGGGAATATTACTTAAAATTAAAATATATTCAGGAAAGATTAAGCTTCTAAAATCACAAAGCTGGCTTATGCTCTAGGCATCTGAACCTTTTCTTTAAATCACAGGTTTGCTATCGTGAATGGCAAATGCAAGACACTGGCTGGTGGAGGGGGGCAGGGCGAAGTGGGGCAAACACACAAAATCTCAGCCCGTTAGCCCCTCCCCCTCATGCCCTGTGGCCACAAGGATTACATGAATAAAGAGTAGTTTTAAAAAAACCCTTTCTCTTCCTGCTTCCTTGGTGGCTCAGATGGTAAAGAATCCACCTGAAATACCAGAGACTGGGGTTTGATCCTTGGGTCAGGAAGATCCCCTGGAGAAGAGAATGGCAACCCAGTCCGTATTCTTGCCTGGAGGATCCCATGGACAGAGGAACCTGGTGGGCTCCAGTCCGTGGGGTCACAAAGGACTGCAGTGGCTTTCACTTCTCCCTTCCTGTAGGGTGAGAGTTCCTGAGGGTGATGCCTCTACCAGCTTGTAACTGGATCAACAGCCTTCACTTTCTCAAAGTGTTTCAATTTTATGACATTCTCTGTGTTTATTAAGTCCCACACAGAATTCTTCTTTGTGTATGCTCACTTCATATTAAAGTGTTCATAATGATGACAATAAGATACACAAAAATATTAAGTCTCAGTGGAGAAGAAGGGGAGAAGGTAGGTAGGACAGGACTTTTTCTTAAAAAAAATCCAAATATTATAGAGAAAACATATTTTTTATCATTGTGAAAGACAACAAAGCTGTGCATTCCAAAGTACTCATTATTCAAAGTTAAAATTCTCTGTTGGGATTTTAATTTTAGGCACTAAACAAGTGACTTACTTTTTTCTGTGTTTACTGTGTTTACACAGATCAAAAAATAAGCATTGCCTCTGTTCATAAACACAGAAAGAATTTCCATCCCTCCAGCCAAGACATCTTCACAATGGGTGCCAGGCTTCATCTTAAATTGGTAATACTGTTGATTGACAGGCTGTAGACAATATGCATTGATCTGTTTGTTGTTCATATTTTAAACCAGTTGTTCGTGTGTCCCAGGTCAGCAGTGTTACTGAGCAGTGTTCTTGGGAACTGTTCAGAAACACACAGAGCAGCACAGCTCATGAGCAAATCTGTAGCAAACGTTATATCTAACTCACATGGCTGGACATAGATCGGACAGTTTATTCTCAGGCAAATTCCAAATGCAAATTGCATTATAATCTCCCCCAAGGATTTTGTGTCTTAATAGTTCTTCACTCCTCCTCCGCCACCCATGGTCAGTGACCCAGATCTCTTCATCTAAAATGAGTTGTCCTCTGCAAAGGAGGGGATACTCCTGGTAGTGAGTTTATGCTGAGCTGTCTACACAGCCCACTTCATTCACTCAAGAGTGTAGAGGTGCATTTACATAGGACTAGTATGGGGTGAAGCCCGACTCAAATTTTCCAAGTCTGAAACTAAGAGGTGTCGGGACCATGACCCACAATGTTATTAGGTCACGTTATGAGACATGGTTTAGCATACCTGGCCCCTGGGTCATGTGACCATCAAGAGGCAGACACACGGAAAATAAGGATTGCTTGGAACAAGGGGAGGTGGGAAGAAGATTGAGCTGAATTCTCTGTAAAACCTTAGATACTACACTGGAAGGTGACCAGCTCAGGACAAAGCAGAGGGTGAATTCTACTTAGGGGACAGGAAACTCCCACTTTGACACTTTTGCTGAATTTTACTGATGCCATGTCAGTGACATATTGACCTTGGAAAAAAATCAGATTAGCGAATAAATTATCATGCCTTATTCTTTACGTAGATATTCTAATGGGGCATAAATGTTAAAGAATCATGGTTGACTTCTCCACGAAGTTGTCACAAATACTCTAGCGCTAAGTCGCTTCAGTTACGTCCAACTCTTTGTGACCCCATGGACTGTAGCCCACCAGGCTCCTCTCTCCATGGGATTCTCCAGAGAAGAATATTGGAGTGGGTTGCCATTTCCTTCTCCAGAGGATCTTCCTGACCCAGTGATTGAACTCACATCTCTTACATTTCCTGTATTGGCAGGTGGGTTATTTACCACTAGCGCCACCTGGGAAGCCTAGTCCTCTAGGGTGGGGAGCATTCTTCCTGAACGAGGGAGCTTTTCTTGCTTTCTATGAATACATAAACCAGGGTCTCACCTAGATCAGGTCAAAATAATAGAACACGCTGGCTGCAATGCCTTGTGTAGGTGGAAAGAAGTCAAGGCCACAGCTGACCCTTTACCATCTGAACAGAAGCAGATTTCACCTGGGCTCAGGGTGGAGAGAACTGGAGGTGCCTGGGGTGCCCCCCTCTCTGCTGAGGTTCACGATGCAGGGAAGACCCAGGGTGGGTGTGAGGGGCAAATCTCCCTTGAACAACATGATGATCAATGTCTTCCCCTTTCTCCTACCTCTTCCTTTTTCGGTCAGAGCATCTTGGCACAACCAGCACAAACAAACTTTGTTAACAGCTTTAAACTTGGAAGCTTCCCTTTTTAAATATTTGCCGCTACATAATTGAAACAGCTGTTTTAATGAGGTACCTACTGTCATCATTTTACCCCGGCTGAGCTGGGTGACAACAAAGCAGTAATAACGAATTCAATAATAATTAACTCGGGTCATCTGCTCATCTGTCACGGCCCATCAGCTTTAGGGAGAAAAATCCCAGTGAACTTGTCTCTTTTGTGAGTGTTCCAAAACTCTGCAATAAAATGCTTAGAGAGGACTCTAGGTAGCCCTTCAAAAGTTCTAAGCAAACTGGTAAGTAGGTTAATTAAATTTTATGCATGTTTAAATGCTAATGATTACATTCCTGACATTACAGTGTAATCTGATATGGAATGATGTCATGCAAGCAGTGGTTTTAGTGCCGAAACACAGCCCCTTCCCCACGTGGAGCGGAGGCTCTGGATCATTTATCGAAGGGCAGGAAGTTGACAGCTTCCGAAAGCCAGGTTTCACTCAGGTCCCTCAACTTGTCTGCTGCATGCTAATCAGTGGCGACACAGCAAACAACCGCTCTAAACCCAGCAGCAAACCTGGAGGGTCATCAAGACATCCGTGTGTTTCTCTGCCCTGCTTCTCAGTTCCTGCTCCTGACTCTGCAGGGTGGAGGGGCACCCTGCGTGCTGGTCAGGATTGTGAAAATGAAAGTCAGGTCACAGCTCCTGCTTCCTGCAAAGCACACACCTTCTGCTATGCCCCCCACCCCCATTTCTTCTGTTACAGAATTTCACAAGACTGTAATATGTTTTGAGCATAAGCTTTTGTTTATCTGTAAGATGTGAGGGATGGATCCATCTTGTAGGTGAATGGTCCAGCTTAACTAGCAATGCAGGGCAGCCCTTCCCTAAGTGTCTGGGCACAGGGCCCGCCCGGGGCACGGGGCCCGCCTGGGACTGTGACGATGAGAAGAATGATGTGTGGGTCTGGGCTCCTGCTGAGAGTCTGCACTCTGTGTCTGCTTCCACTGAGGCTGGTCTGCTGGGAGGAGGGTCACACTTTGAGCATAACTTTGGTCAGTTCTGGACAAAAGGAAGCAGAAACACGAGAGAATCATCCCAAAGTTGGGGCCACCTTTCTCGTCTCAATTCATTTGTCATTAATTATTGTCATACTTATGGACAAAGATATTCAGGATTCCTACCGCCTGGGCAGAGTCTTTGGCTCTACACACGTTATTCAGCCTGACAAGCAAGGATCTGCCCAGAGACTGGGGTCTTTGGAGTCCCACCACGAAGCTGAATTTTTCAGTTTCTGTTTTTCCCTCTAAACGACACTCAGATGATGAAGCACTTTGCTCTTTGGAATTATGTAGAGACTACAATATATTTACAATATTATATGTTCAATCGGGTAGCAGCACTACTTACTATTACAGTGATTAATAATTACAATAATAAAGGAGCACTGATGGTCATATCTTTTAGGAGCTCAATTTTGATCCACATTTGAAAGAACCGAAACTAATAGCATGAACACAACACCTTCTGATGTAAACAGTGACATTTTGACTTTAGTTAAGTGGTAAATTCTTGTTAATATCTCCACATGATGCTGAATTGTGAAGGAAAGTTCACAACACAGAAAGTTCATAGCTCACGCAAACTATTATATATAGGATGGATAAACAGCAAAGTCTGCCTATATAGCACAGGGAACTGTGCTGAATATCCTGCAATAAGCCATAATGGAAAAGAATAGAAAAAGCGTGTATATATATATATGTGTGTGTGTGTGTAACTGAATCAGTTTGCTGTACGGCAGAAATGAACACACCATTGTAAACCAATTATACTTCAATTAAAAATAAAGAAATAACTTATATCAAGTTAAAAGAAAACCAGACAGCCCATATGCTGCTAAAAAATTGCTGAAAATATGCAATTTTTCTGAAACTAAGAATTATTGTAATGTAGGTTTTTTCTCTTTTTCTATTTTTTTTTTTTTCCTGAAGAACAGTCAGCTCAAGCCTTCTGTGCGTGGGATTTGAACAATGATATTTAAGACAAACAGCGCCAGCAGGGAAAACGTATGGCGAAATCCCCAGTCACTAGTAAATAACTCCCCTTGTCCTCATAGCTCTTCTTGCCGATACACCAGGAAGACCTTTGAAATGCCCCACGGGTTTCAGGGAGACCAAACTGAGGATGCAGCAGACAGGCTCGGCTCTCACCTTGGCTGGGAGTTTTGCCTTCCAGCACTGCCTGCTGATTTCATCAGCTTTTTGAAAAGGTTCAGAAGAGTGAGTAGTTTTGCATTTCAGCATTAGCTCAGGAAAAAGTGTCAAGTGACAAGCATTGTTCTCCTTGCTCTGCACATAAACAGAGGGAAACATCCTCAGCTTTCTTGCCGGCAAAATAGAGTCTGAGGTTCCTAGCTATTTTCACTCAGGCAGATTATAGAAACTACAGTGTTACTGCAGAGAAGCTATGGGAATAAAAGCGGACTTTTAAGAACCCAGAGCAAATCTCTAAATGTAAGAGCTAAACCATAAAACTCCCTGAAGAAAATGAGAAAGCTCCAGGGCATTGGGTTTGGCAATGGTTTCTTGCATGTGACACCAAAAGCACAGGCAGCAGAAGAAAAACAGATATTGGACTTCATCGAAATTCTAATCCTTTGTGCACACCCCAAGAGAGGAAAAGGTAACCGCAGAATAGGAGGGAGCATTTGCAAACTACATCTATTAATAATAACGGGGGACTATCTGGAATATATAAAGTACTCCTACAACCCAACAACAAACAGTCATTTAAAAATTGGCAAAAGATATGAATAATTATTTTTTCAAAGATACATAAATGGCTAGGTCACCACATGAAAAGATGCTCAATATTGCTAATAATCAGAGAACTGCAAAACAAAACCACAAAGTACCCTTTACACCAGTTAGGATGGCCACTACCAAAAAACAAAAAAACAAGTGTTGGAAAGGGTGTGAGGTGCTGGAACCCCTGCATTGCTGGTGAGAATGTAAAACAGTGAAGCTTCTAAGGAAGACAGTAGGGTGGTACCTCAAAAAATGAAATGTGATGCTAGCATATGACCCAGAAATCCCACTTCTAAGTGATCACTTCAGAGAACTGAAGGAGGAACCTCAGCAGATATTTGCACAGTTTGTTCACAATAGGAATACCCATAGTACCCCAAAAGTGGAAACGACCTTAATGCCTATCAGCTGATGAATGGACAAATCAAGTGTGTGCATCCATACAATGGAATATTAAGAAATGAAATGCTGCTACATGCTACTGTGTGGATAAAACTTCATACATATTTATCCAAACAAATGGTGTTTCTTGATCTCCTGCATTGGGTCAGACACTCTGTGATAGACTCATGAAATAGGGACAAGCACAGCCCTTGCCCTCAGAAAGTTCCCTGTTGGCTGGAAAGCCAGTCACATCAGCAAAGAAATATAGGACAGTGCTCCAAAGATCCCTGCATCACAAAGGAAAGACCTCCACTGTTGAATCAGGGAGTATAAATTCACTCATGCATTCATTCAGCGAACATTGACGTGCTCACCCAGTCCCAGGCACTGTTCTGGGTCCAAACGAAGAGCTGTCTTTTATGGAGCTTCTGGACAGCAGAGGAGATATTAATAGATATTAATAAATATAAATAGACATTTAAATATGTGATCACAATACCCACAATGCCTTATAAAATAGGCATGGGGGTTGCATGTGTAAATATCTATTTAAACATATGTACTATGTAATATCTTTTTGTTTTAAGAAGAAAATAATGGCTACTTAACACTAGTAGCCTGCGTGGGCAAAGTCTATGATGTAATATCTGGGCTTCCCCGGTGCTCAGTGGTAAAGAACCCATCTGCCGATGCAGGACATGCGGGTTTGATTCCTGAGTCAGGAAGATCCCCTGAAGAAGGAAATGACAACCTGCTCCAGCATTCTTGCCTCAGAAATCCCATCGATGGAGGAGCCTGGTGAGACACATCCACAGGTTCATGAAGCGTGAGACACAGCTTAGAGACTGAAACAACAACTATGTAATATCTCTAAAAAATACGGTGTGATGGCCACTTCTCCCACCTGTTTGATGTTAGTGAGTGTCCCTGTCACGGCAGGTAAGGGCTCTGTAGGGAGTGAAGAGGGAAGCAGGCAAGCGCTCACCTTCACTCAGATGCCTGTGGAGTGAAGGGGGGTGGTAAGAAGGTTGAATCTAATAATAAGAAAAAATTGGGCTTACATTTCCTAGACTTTGAGTTTGATTTCTCTAGGAGTTCATTTTACTTTATTTTATGGCGATCCTGGTCAATGATGGGAGAAAACTGTCCTCCAGAGAGTCTGAGGAGCTTTTCTTGCACCTCTTTCCACAGGGTGTTAACGGCTTCAGAAAAAGTGAAATTTCCACCCGCACGGTGCTGCAGCCCCAAATGCAGTGGACGCACCCACCCGCAGCCCCTCTTCCTGTCTCTGTGCTCAGGAAGTCTTCCTCTTTGCTTCCTCTGTCCTCTCATCGAGATGAGATTTCAGCTTCTGCATCAGAGCGCCTTGCAGCCCAGGAAAGAGGGCCACAAGCTCATTTCTATCATTTTTAAGGTTCCACCTATAAACGATGTCACACAGCATTTGTTTTTCTCTGTTGGGCTTACTTCACTGTGTATGATTGTCTCTAGGCTCATCCATGTTACCGCAAGTGGCATTATTTCATTCTTTGTTATGGCTGAGTCGTATTGCATTGTACATATGAGCTTATTTACAAAATAGACTTCGAAAACAAACTGATGGTTACCAAAGGGGAAAGGCGGGGTGGGGGGGGAGGGGTAAATTAGGAGTTTGGGGTTAACATATACATCGTACTTATATAAAAAATCAAATAACCTACAAGAAGCTACTATATAGCACAGGGAACTCTACTCAATATTTTCTTATAAGATATGATGGAAAATAATCTGAAAAAAATGGACATATATACATGTACAACTAATCACTTTGTCATACACCTGAAACTAACCCATGTTGGAAATCAACTATACTCTGATACAAAATAAGAATTAAATTAAAAATTTGAAAGATAAATAGAAGAAATAAAGAGACCACATGTCACACTCTCCCATGGGGGTGGGGGCTGTGTGCTCCCTGCGTAAATCTGGGTGCTCCCCAGGCTTAGTGATACTAGAACACGGGGCCTTTTTCCTGCTTCCTGGCCAGCGGGCTCTCAGAACAGCCATCAGGCTATGAGAAGCCCCGAGGGAGAGGCCATGCCAGTGCTGCCTTGACAGCCCCACCTGAGCCCCACCTGAGAGCCGCATCACTGCCTAGCCCGTGAGTTGTCCCCTTCAGACCACCGGTGCAGCCAAGCATTGGATGAACACGGACACAGCCTCTGTGAAACTGAAGTTAGAGACAGAACCTTGAGTTCCCAGTGATCAGCTCAGCTCAGCAGACTGCGGCCCCCAAAGCTTCAGAGTGGCCCCCAGCACTGTGGTGGACTCTCGTCCTCACGAAGATCCTGCCCACTTCTCCACTCACAGTGCACACTCCATCTCTGAACTTCCTGTGTGTGCTACAGGTCGGATTCACTTGGAACTTAAATTCCAGGTGTATCTTTTCCTTCTCAAGTCTTGCATGGGCCCCTCCACATTAAAAAGAACTTTAGGGGAGAAAACATGCCTTTTTTTTGTCTCCTGTTTCTTAGCATGCTGGTCTTTAAGTCACAATCGTAGACGTTAGGGAAGAATTGCGAACCTTTGTAAATGCAAGAAAGTCCTCCCAAACATAAAAAGTCCCAACTCAAAGCAACAGATGATGTCTATGAAGCTCAAAGGCATTTGGAGACGCTAAGTTAGGGGCCCCTGACGGAACTTCCTCACGTGAGGCAAAAACATGGCCAACTTAAGGAGCACAGGTGGGGTTGTTGTTCAGTTGCTCAGCCGTGTCCCACTCTTTGTGACCCCATGGGCTGCAGCATGCCAGGCTTCCCTGGCCTTCACCATCTCCTGGCGTTTGCTCAAACTCATATCCATTGAGTTGGTGAGCCATCCAACCATCTCATCCGGAACACTTCTGTGATCACAGAGAGCTACGTGTATTGCCTTCCTCCCTGGGGCACTCACTGAGGATTGCAATAGACTAAGTACCCTGCCTGCAGTCATTTACATCATAGCTGGAGGGTGGAAATGCAGGTCACCGAGCGCCCTTTGTCTGGAGACTCTGGGGAAATGAGATGTCTGGGTCCTAAGGGGAGACTTTAACCTCCAAGACCTTTTTTGGAGTTCATCTAGCTGGCCTGTAAATACCTCTCCCAAGTTAGTCACCTGGGGTAACTTTGAAAATGCCGCGACCTTTGTATCAAGTACTGGTGAGAAATTACTGAGCTCGATTCACACAGCAGAGGCAGCACTGACACAGTGCACCAGTTACTAGAGATGCAGAAGCTGAAGTGACAGTTCAGCAGAGGAATTTGCGACGACACAAAGAATTTATACATGCAAACAAGGTGAGTAGTACAAGCAGCACTTTCTCAATTGTCATTAGCAGAGAGTCTAAATATTTTTAAAAGTAATGTCGTTTTCGCGTTTTTAAGTTCAAACAGTAACCCAAAAGGAGGTGAAGTGTCGTTATCTATTAGAAACCCTGCTGGAAGGAATAGGCAAGGGTTTAATTAGCATATGAATTGTTTGCATGGAAGTGTAATCACCAAATGACTAAAAATAGTTTGTACTCTTAAATAGGTGAAATCACTGTTTCAACAGTACCCTGGTAATCTGCACACAAAAGTCCTCTTCCTAGATTGCACAAAACTGCCATTTCTGAAAGACCCAGGGATCCAGGAAGCCGAGGCTCAGCGCAGCCACGGCGTGTGCTGCGCGTTCTCGCTGTTTCTCTGCTCTCACAGTGGTTCTCCGCTCTTGCCGCATCGCAGAGTCCCCAGAGTGCTCTGATAAAACACAGGCACAGGGGCGTCGCTCCAGACGATTTTAATTCAATTGCTCTGCCGCGAGGCCCGAGAACTCTTGTTTTTAAAGCTCCAAAGGTGAGTCTCATGTGTGTCTGAGATGACACCTAATGGACTCTCAAGGGTCAAATATCCCTTATAATCAAGACTTCCGGCTGCTAACCCGCAGGTTGGTCGGTTGGTTTTTCTTAGATCATGTATAAAATATTATGAGCACTCCCGGTTCATCGGAGAATTTGAAGATCTCTCCCCTCGATTTAGGACTTGTTTTTAAGAATTTCAATCACTTTTGCGTAAGAAGTTGAACCAGAGAAATTAACATTTTGGAGACTGTGGCCAAGGAATCTTTATTGCCGACAGTGGGTGAGATTTGTTTTCAGAAACAGGTAGCGTAGTACTGCAGAAGTAGAGTCCTGCCGGCCTGCCTGGTGAGCGGGGCGTTAGAGCGGGCGGCG